>VWZW01007786.1:0-131302 GCA_013397115.1 Edolisoma coerulescens | reverse complement strand
GAAACACTGTAAGTAGTTTAGGCTGATAATTTGCTCGCAGCTTTCCTGGTAGAGGCTCAAGTAGAAGAATAGTTCACTCCAGAGTTGCATCTTATTCTTGGGGGTATTTATACGTACTCTCCTGTCTGGGTCTTATTTGAAGGAAAGTTGAAGTGTGGCAGAAGGCTATGAAAAGATACCATGTTTCAGTGTATCTCATCTCTGGCAGTGCTCACAAAAATAACAGCTGTAAAGGAACAGTGTCGTGTGTTTACTTCAAATTCCTGTGTTTTGGATGACTGTATTTTTCTTAGTGAGGAATTGCTTTACTGTCACAGATGGAGTGCAGGATAAAATACTATTGTATCCATCACAGAATAGCAAGTGTGGCACTAGTTTATAAATCTCATGAATTTTGGGAGACAAATTTTTTTAGTCCTTATTAAAATCCCACTGATTCAGCTACAGCAAAGTGGGAAAAACACATAAAGGAGATTCCTCCTTATTTTATTAATGAGAGAAAGCTGGAGGGACCTGAGGAGAAGGGGGAGAGGAGTGAGAAGAGGCAGCAGGACAGAAGGCCAGAAAGAGCTGGCCAGGGCTGAGGAGAGGCTGCAGGGATGTGGGTAAGGAACACATCTAAATTTTGCATTGAAGAGAACACACTGGGAAGGGAGAAGTTACTGATTTAGTGCTAAAATAGCTATGGGGAGACATGTAGTGGCAAGAAGAAAGAACGGAAGTGTGAAGTAAGTATCTGCTTCATGTGGAGGTGACTTTAAGTTTTGTTTGCAAGGCTTTTCCAGAAGGTGCCGAAGCTGGATGCTGTGGCATGTCCCAGGCCCCAACATCAGTGGCTGCTTCTACAACGCACTGAGCATTATACATTTGAATATTGAGTTATATATCATTATGTTTACTTACTAAGCACAGTCATATGTGCTTAAGTTTCTGTGTGTGAGAAGTAGCAAATGAATGGAAGTGAAGCCTAAGACAATGCAGCACCCTGTATTCCATGTATGAATTCTGTGGGGCTGGGGCACAGCTCTGCCAGCCCTGCTGCTGCTGGTCATAGAAGCACTGCAGATGTGATCCATAGTGTTCAATTACCAACATAAAACTTGTTTGCTGTATAAAACTTGAAAGCTGCTTATCCTACTGTGAAGGTGTCTGTCAGTCTGCTTTAAAAATAATACATTGCAAACTGGAAGTTACTGAGCTAATGAAATGCCTTCAGGGAGGTTATGATGAGCCATTAAAAGAAAGGGCACTGTCAGATAATTTAAGCAACTTTGAGAAAAAATGCTTCAAATATGTTTCTTTTTTAATGCTGCTAATGTGTTCTTTTTTGGAGTTGGAGGGTGAGAGAACACTGGTGCCTCTTTTCTGTTCCGGAGCCTTTCCTTGTTGACAGGGGCTGTGCTGCTGTGGGCAGGTGCATTCCTTGTCCCAGCCTGAGGTTGTCTCCTGCTTCATTGTGGAGCTTGGGCAGGGGCTGACCTGGGGCTGCAGCTCCTTGTGGTGAGGTTTCTGCAGGCTCCAGCCATCCTCTGCCCTGCACCCCAATGCCTCCCAAAGCCCTGTGGCATGTCTTATGTTCTCCCAGCTCTGCAGCTCACCCCCGGGCAGATGCTCTCTCCTGCCTGTGTTTAAGTCCCTGTTTGATGTCTGTCAGGCATCATGGATATAATGTCAGTCTGTCTTTGCCAGGGCAGCTTTGTTTGACTGTGAGTGTGACAGCACACATTCCCCCTCTTCACAGAAAGAGTCCTGGTGCAGGGGTTTACCTGCAAAGATGGTGGTGGAATGAATTTTTGTTGTACCTACTTGGAACACAATCTTACTAAAAATACAACTGATACTCTGCAATATTTAGTGCTAGTTTTAACAGAGTTATGTGCGAGTTGAAATAAAAGCCATAGTTTATATACCCCTATTTAACAGAAAATATGTACAAGCTGGCTTTTATTTTTGGACATATTCCTTTCACCAGCATCACACCTTATCTAGCAAAGCAGGATTTCTTATGTGTACTAGTCTGTAAGCAAACCAGTGGGAGATTCCAAGTCAGAACTACGTTTAATAGGAAAATTAAAATAAAGGCAGTAGTACAGAAACACTGGCTTAAACTGACAGTCAGAATATGACCTGACACCCTGGTGGTCAGGGTGGTGGTAGCAGTCCAATTAAATGGTTGCTACAGTCCCTTTGGAGTGATGGATGTGGTTTTTGTTGAAGTGGTGATCCTGTAGAAAGATCTGGTCCTTCTCTGGAGGTCCAGTGGTAGTTCTTTAGCTCTTGTCCTCTGGGAATCCAGTGGTAGTGCTGCTATGGTGTTCCAAACCTCAGATTATATACAGGTGGCAATGTTTGGTTCTTCCCCTTGGGTGGACCATCTCACAATGGGATGATGTAATTCTGTGAGTCACCATGCAGTAAGGCCTTGATGGCTCATTAGCGGAGATAGCCTCCAGAGGGAGTTTTAAGGGCTGACTCATGGAGAAAATAAAGAACACTGCCCCAGCTGTTTTAACAGCTTATGTAGATGGTAATAGAATACATACTTTTGTTTACATCTCATATTGTAACCTGAGACATTATGGTTTTATGAACTGAAGATTGCTGCTACTAGCAGGCAAAACTGGTATCTAAACCAGTGAAATCATTTTGCTGTTATGGTAAAATTCAGGGTGTCTAAATAAGAGAAACCTGCTTGCTCTTCTGTCCTTTGGTTTCAAATATCCTTTGGCCCGTTTGGGTCAGCTGTCCTGGCCATACTCTCTCCTGGCTCCTTGTGCACCTGCCTGCCTGCAGAGCATGAGACACTGAGACGTCCTTGACTGAGTGAGCACTACAGAGCAACAGCAAAAGCATCAGTGTGTTATCACCATTATTCTCATACTAAATCCAAACCACAGCATGCTGCCAGCTACTAAGAAGAAAGTGAACTCTATTCTAGAGAAAACCAGAACATGTGCTTTATTTGTTCAATTCTCCAGGACTTTGAAAGAGATCCCTGAGCATTTGGTGCTTTCAAACTATTTCTTTAGTATCTTAGTGCATACCACTGATGCTCATGAAGTGCATATAGCTGTGTTGAAGAGTTTATTTCCTTACATTTCATCAATGCAATATATCCACAAATTCTTAATGTTCAACTTTTTTTCTCATAATTTTCTTGTGAAATACCATTATTTGCAATTAAATGAGGAAGTGCTACTATTATTTATTTATTTGTGTTTCTCTCTGCTGGGCAAGCTGGAGAGATTATCCTATTCATCTTAAAACTTCTCATTATTCTCTTATTCTCTCATTCTGCTGCTTTCTTCCTTTTATTATCCTATAGCAAGCCTGTAACCAAATGCGTAGGCTATCTAAGGTACAGATTGCCCTCACATAACCCACTTGACTGCTCAGCATAAATGAGATTTTTAATGGTCTGGTTACTTGTCATTAATTGGCTTAGACAGGCTTGAATTTTGTCACACATCTTGACCTTTATTGAACCAACAACTTTGACAAATATAAAGGTCAAGAAATTCTGGCCTTAACACCACTTATTGGATTACTTTGCTCACATGCCAAAATCCCAATCTTTGGTTCTTAAAAGTGTTTCTATAAATACACATAATTATTCTAGTACCTGAGTGGAGCCAGAGCATTAAAATATGCTGTACATTAACAATGGTGTGATTCCTGCTCCTCTGACATCAGTCTGCTTCAGTCTTTGAAGGGAAAAAACAATCCACAAAACTGAAATCCACTCTATTTTAAGGTTTAGTACTGTCAAAAAAAAAAAAAAAATCATGTTTCAGATCCTACTGTCCTTAGGAGGTTTTTCAGAGGGCCCTTTAAGGGGGTGACATCGGGAACAAATCAGACTTGCAGAAGATAGAGGCAATGAGCAGAGTATCTATTGTCAGGTGTCACCCCCACACTGCCTTGCCCAGACTCACCTCTTCAGCCACCTTCATGTGTCTTTTTGTTCACGTCCCAAGTGTGATGTGATCTGAGTAATGTTTGTTCTTTAGAACATAAAATCTTACCCTGTATTAAAAAAATGAGCATTTTTCATGGAGGAGTTGTGTCTCTAGGATTCAAGAGGAGAATGAAAGTTTATATGTTGTCTGTAAATCAGTATCTTATTTAAATATTGAGTTTTATACATTTCTATGCTTCTCTGTTACTGATGCAACATTTAGTACTCTTAGGTTCAATAGCTGAAGAGAATAGCAGCATTTTATCACAAAGAAGTTGAAAAAAAAAAAAAAAGGCAAAACCCAAAACCCACTTATTTGTGAAGCAGCTCTTCTGTTTGTGAGTGTGATTCATTGCCTGCTGGTGCTCTCTGTAACCTTTTTGTGAATGTAGGGCACTGTTGTCTACCCATGTGTGCTGCTTTTCTAGTGCCACGAGTCTGTAGCTATTAATAGTCATTTCCAGCCTTCCTTGAATGGCACTTTTCTTTCCCTGTGGTTCATTTGTCCCAGGTGTTTATGAGTCTTGTAGCTTTGACTTTTGTGAGCTGTAATTGGGCCAGCCACTCTTCTGTGTCAATATTCTTTAAGATCTTTGAGGGCAAGAAGAGTGCAATTTACAGTTGTGCTCGTAAATGGCAGAAGGAAATGTACTAATGAACCTGACATATGGCTTTACATGAGGAAATTCTCAGTGGCACTGCCCTTACCTGCAGCCCTTTAAAGCTGCCCAAGCTGCATGAATCTATCATGAATGTGGTTCACACCTGTAAATAAGTGAGGCATTTTATATATGCCATTTGAGATGTCAGTCTTTATGAGTAAAAGTAAGTGACCATTAGTCCAGAGTAAGTCAGCTATTGAAAGGTTACAAAATGTTCAAGGAATAAAACTAGGGAATGGCAGTATTTCCAAACTCATCCCTTTATAATGGGGCTTCTCTCACAGCACTTGGGGTCCAGCACTTGTAGCAAAGGCTGAAGAACAGGAGGTGTCAGATAATGGCAAGAATTGTAGAGCACAGGGAGGTTTTGTATTACAGGGACACACACAGGCTGCTTGGCTTTCATTATGCATATATGTACCACATATCTCAAAGTAAGACAATCAAAAGCTGAAACTCCTTGTGGTGGGGGTGCAAAATTGTAGATCAGCCTGAATTGCTTCAGTGTCTGGAAACTCTGTGATACCAAATACAGATGTTCTAGCTGTCATATGTGGAGATAAAACGAATGAGATTATTTAAAATATACATGCTCAGCTTAACAAGACTATTTATATTCCTTCCTCCATGTGACACATCTTGTGCTCTTCTATGATGGACAACAAGATCCAGTAAGTGAACAGTCAGAGTTGTGAGTTGATTGACTTAAAAGGCTTCTCAGCTTCATGTACTTCTAGACATTGAAGGGCAGTACTTAAGTGTCCAGAGAAGCTGTGAAACAAGCCTGACCTATTTACTATTCAGTTTAAATTGTGGTGTGCCTAATTGCCCTACTTTGCTATTTAGTGCTCTAAACCCGCCATCCAGCTTGTTGTATGTTTGTCATTGACAGAATCCTGCCAAGTCTTTAATTTTAGAGTAAAATCAGCATGTTTGGAGACAGCTGCCTTCAACTGATGCTATAATCGTTCATGTTTTCTCAGTCATTGATACTTTTCCCTGAATTAAGTTTTCCACTCAATATACATTCCTTGAATATCAGAAGACCCTCAGGAAATTGACACAGCATACTTCTGCTCCTAAACTGGGGTTTTGGCATACAGATTTATTATACAGATATGAATGACTCTAAGAAATACTAATTTAGGTGCTTTTTTTCCCCTTCAGGTAATTTTTGTAAGTGTAGTGAGAGAGCTACTATCTATTCGCTATCTTAGCACACATAATATAACTGAATTAAATCCTGACACGAGGTCCTGAATTCGTTTTGAAGGTCAGCAACCAGACAAGAGAAAAGACAGGAATAGTCAATATCTTAGACAGAGAAATGATTAATGTAGATATGTGTTTCTAGATCAGAATCATTATCACCTGATCATCTGTTGATAAAGAGCTATCAAAAGGAACATTAAATGAGTTTTCCAGCTGTCCTCATCCTCTTTTCCCTGTTCACTCTGGCAGGTTGTGGCCACATGTGGCCTGTTTAATGACAATTCTGAAGTATGTATTATGCATCATTACTTCTGCACCAGCACAGCGGATGAGCACAGCATAGACGAGTACAGTCCAAATTCTCTGACTGTAAGTTCTCCAGGCCAGGGGCTGTACCTTCTTGTGTTTATGATGCTTAACATAACGAGACCTTGATCTTTAGTGAACAGCTAATTGAAAACAAACAGTACATTATCATTAATCTTGCGAGTTGGAAAATAGCATCTCGTGATTTGACATCTAGCTTGGTATGATTTAAAATGGGATCTCATTATGAAACAGTGGATAGAAAGGAAAAAAATGATCACTCTTGTATTAAATCTCAGCTTCTAACTAATGCCCACACCCAGGGTCAGTAATGTTTTACTTCTGCTAAAGGAATTTTTATTGCGCAGATTAAAAAGGTGTCAAAATGTTCTCACAATGTAGTGCATAGTCAATGTAACATCATTTTTATTGTTTTAAAATTATGTAGGTGTCTTAAAAGATTTTGATGCAGTAAACACTTCCCTTTCA
The DNA here is from genome assembly GCA_013397115.1 of Edolisoma coerulescens. NCBI lineage: Eukaryota > Metazoa > Chordata > Aves > Passeriformes > Campephagidae > Edolisoma > Edolisoma coerulescens. The sequence continues at coordinate 124,675 of VWZW01007786.1, read as the reverse complement.
CTTCTTCTAATCAGTACTGACTTCATTATGACATCTTATTTCAAGGTTAATGTTCCTGTATTGTGCAAGGTTGTAATTTTAATGAAATATCCAAAATAACCTGTAATTGTTTTTTTTTAAGAAATCTGATAAATATTTTGCCCCACAGCAGATAATTTTGCTCCTGTTATATTGAAAAATGCATTATTATTTTCTTTTCCCATTACTATTAAGATGGATATTTTTCAACATATTAGAAGATCATTACTAATGCAAAATAGACTTATGAAACTAGTAATTTATCTGTCAAAAGCAGGCCACAGACGTAGCTGAAAGAGGTACACTAATGGAATGGCACTAATGCAATTTCACAAATTACTTAATGAAGCATGTAAAGCATATTTCTTCCATTAAGTACACATAGTATGGAGTCACATGTTGCTTACTGGGTGTGAAAAATATTTTTAATTAGCTTAAACATGAAGAGACTCTTCAAGGTTATGCTACTGAAAACCATAAAAAAAGTGCAAAAACTCAGAGGAGGCAGCAGAAAAAGCAAAACAACAGTATCAGTTGAGTAGAGCACTGAATGATAACAGGTGAAAGCAAGGCAAAGGAAATGAATAAGCACTACTATAAACCAGGGAGTCTCACCATGAATTAATCTAAAGTCATTATGTCTTAACAAGAATGTGTTTAGAGGAGTTAAATACCAGACCCGGGACTATTCCCATAAGCCTTCCAAACCTTTCCTTTCCTAAAGGTCAGTGTGATGGAGCATGCAGTCGGCTTCTCACAGTGAGAGTGCGTATTGCTGAAAATCTATAATCCCAATTACAATTTTTCCAGTGTTCAGCATGAGCTCAGCCCACTCTGGTGCGCAGGTTCTGTTTGTGTCATGGTCTGATGCCATCAGTGATAAATGCCCTGAATGCCAATACACTGTTCGCCTGCGCCGCTCAGGGTGACGTAGTTCTGCAACCCCTACTTAGTTAAAAAAAGAATTTAAAAATCCTTTTAATGTTTTCTTTCAAGTTGGAATATTTTTGTTGAAATGCAAAACCAGTTGCCACTATTTCCTGTGGTAGGTGCCAGTAAACTATTCTCTATGTGTTGTTTAAAATGCCAAATATCAAGGAAGCAATGTCTGTAGTCCAACTGTCCAGTACAGACAAGAGGAAAAACGTTATCTTTGTTATTTCAGTTAGGATTTTACTTTTTAAAGCTTTTTTTAAAGCTCTGAGTTCGCAGGGAATCTAAGAACATATTTTATTCGTCTAAGCATTTTAGTATATACTCATGTTCTTAGCTAATGACAACAAGTAGTGAAATTGGATTTCTGTTTTAAGTCCCTTGGCTGATGGTCACTTGTGTTGTAGACACCACAAATTCATCAACATAAAGAAAATACAAGTATAAGTTGAATTTAAAGAAAAAGCATTCCATATTTTTTATGAATTTAAAATGTGGGTAGCATTGAGTAGAATTTTTTATTCTTGATTTTCTCAAATATCAACATAGATTGATACTTGCTTCTTATTTCTAAGAGAAATTCTTTCAGTTAAGAGTTCAGTGCAGATTTATCAATATCAAGACATGATAAATCTAATTTTTTAAGGAACTTATTAAAAATTATTTACAACTGAGAATAAATTTGAACATTTTCCTTCAAGATTTTCTAGTCCAACTTGAATATTTTTAACCCAAACCAAATTTTTTTCTGGAATGTCAAAAATTAAAATGCAATGTACTGAGAAGCTTTGAAGCACCTTTCAAATTAAAGGAGCTGTAGTCTTTATTAGAATTACAGGTAGCACAATGAAGAATTTACATTTTTGTCTCCATATGAAATGGAGTTTATACAGTTACTTATGGTCTTCCTTCTGACTTTCTCGTTACGGTGCTCAGGAATGAATTTTAACATGTACTAGCGTATTACAGTCATCAACCCAGATTTAGCAGATTGAGTAAAAGATATTGTGGTGTGCCTGTTTCCTTATTGGGTCCAACAACTGCCCCTCTAAGAGCTTCCCATTTCAAAATGGCAGTCAGGGAAAATTGCTGTATTCCAAATCCTCCAAATCCTTTTTTCTAGCTATGAACGAAAAGGCCTTTTTATTGATTCTGTCATAAAAGAAAGTTCTTTTTATGGAAAGTTCCTCTGAAAAACTACCATAGTCATCTATAAATGTGAGAACCAGTAAAGGACAATTGCAGTAGTTCCTTTCAGCAAATGACCATAAAACAGGGTGAAGGTTTCACGAATCTTAGTGATTTCTCACTTTCTAGTTCTCTTTAGTCATCCATACCAACATGATTGATCTCAAATATATTGGATGGTAAAAAGTTTTCAGAGTTAGCAAAAGATTTTACTGAAAAAAAATTGTACTTATCATGTTTTCAAAAAAACCTAGCACTCCTATTTTAGCATTATCTGGCATTTCACTGAAAATCTTTTGGGATATATACTCCTAATTAGAGCTTTATTGAAGAATACTGGGAAAATCATTCATTGGTTTGTCTAATAAAATCTCGGAGAGAGTTTAATTTACAACATCTGTATTCATGATTAATGTCTATGCAGATGTTTTGTGTGCAGTACTGCTAAAGTCAGTGGAAATTGCAATGGAAACGCTGTATGTTTACCCGCCTAAATTTCCCCCCAAGGTAGTCCATCAAGCGTAAAGTTGTGGAAATCAGATTTACGTGCACTTCTCTGCTACAAGATTAATTTCCCTCTGGCTGCTACCTGATAAGAATCAGACATTAATATCATTGATTTCAGTTGTTACACTCATATTAAGCCAGTTTAATGGAAGTTCACTTATTTAAAACCCTGCAGTGACGTAGAACAAACATGGCAGTGAGTTGTAATAGGAGTTTTGCTGCTTCTTGTTTCTTTGCTATAGGACAACCTGGCAAAAAAAGATCCTTTTATCATTCTGGAGTTTAAGTTTTGCCAGGATTCAAAGCTAGTGTTTAGGGGAGAAGTAGAGTCCAGCGTGTGACCTGTCAGATTTGAATTCTCAGCAAGCCTGATGAAGGTAGAAAATTATTGGGTACTTGTTCACCCATCCATAATGGTAATTAACTCATGTCTGTCTTAAGGGGGGTTTTCACAACTTGGTTCTTGCGATGAATTCATAAACCCTATTCAAAAGGGAAAAAAAATTTAATGAGAGTATAAATGATAGGAAATAAAAACCAGCAATCAGTAAACAGAAACTGCTTTACATAAGTTTGAGTCAAAGTGTCTTTACAGAAATTGAATGTTTCTCATGCTGAATTAAAGAGATCAATAACGGAATTGCTAGTAATTCATAAAACCTAACAGAGAAACATGCCAATAAAGTATTACTGGGAGTTTATAAAAATGAAGTAATATTCCTTTTAAAAAATATTGTATGTAGTTTTAATTAAAAAAAAATACAAAAACCCCCAACTAGTACAACTAGGTATGTGTGCATATATAAATAAATATAAATTACCAAATTTTTATACTAAATTTTAAAACTTTTTTGAATTTCACTAGAGACTATAGATGATCTATAATAAACACTTCTTAATAGTACCCTTTATTTTTATTTTAAGTAATTGATCTACCTGGAAATCTGTATTTTTCATACTGGTATTTTTTAATTAATAAAAAGACAAAGCCTGGTCCACTTTCTGGATATTATCTACTTGTAATAGACAGTCTTTATTTTGGAGAAATTGCTTATAATCCTGTTTCTGATGGTATTTTATCAGGGTTAAGAGAAAATAGTGTGTTTGTCAGACAAATATCTCAAACAAATGCTTCCTGTACATCATCTGTTTACACACTTCATTTGTGGAAATTCCCTTTGGTCTACAAAGTAAATGTACCAGACCTTTTTCCCCCTCTTAATATATTTAATATATCTTACTGATACTGTTGGCTCTACTTTTAGAGGGTTACCTGGCACTGAAAGCACAGCTGAACTTTGTGATGCCAAACTTTGCGCTGAATTCTTTTGTTGGTGCTCAGTTAAGTCAATGAGGTTGTACTGATATAAAGAGGGGCCCAAGGACTCCAGAGTTTATTGCTAACTGTGAGGACAGATATATGAAAATAGTGATCAGCTCAGGAACTTTGGTGGCAAACCCCAATGTAATTGCCAGTGACATTGTCCATCAGCCAGGAATTTCAGTCCTTTATATTAAGAAATCAGCGGGGTGATATGCAAATCCAGGCATTTATCGCCTTGTCATCTGCAGATATTGGTAGTCTTTGAGTTTCAAAAGTATATCCCATGCTGAATTTTCAGAATAGGATTGCTTCAGTTGAAGAATTGTAAGGACATGAGACAGAATCTATTTACAAAAATGAAATTATGTTTGCCAATGACAGAATGTACACTGACGGAACTGCGTGGTACAAAAAATTCTGTAGTGGAAATTAAATGTAAGAAGACTTTGATTAAATAACTGCAGAAACCTGAAGAATTTGAGAGTGCTGCACTCTATTTGTATTGCCTTTAAGAAGGATTACGATTCCTTACCAAATGTTATTGATTTCAGAGCAAGGAGTTTGCCAGCTTTATGGTCTTTGGCATCAGGGTTTAGTAGCCAAAGAGCTTTACAGTTTACGTTACAGTTTTGACAGGAGCAAGAAGAAAGTGTCAGAAGAAAGAACAAACCTAGTAGAAAATTCTTGAACTGCATAAAATACATAAAATATAAATCTTGAGAGTAGTGAGATGCATAAATCAGTTATGTGTTTTAGTATTGATTTTATTGATCCAGATAATGCAGAAGCTTTATTTGCTATCAAAGGACATCTCTGCATTGTGCTGTGTTGTATTGTCCCAATGTTTAGCATTTTGGATATGTTAGTTTGGAGAGTGACACCGGGTGCTTCAGCTAGGCCTTAGTGAAGGCAGAGGGAGAGCTCAGGGGACATGGAGCCACCACCATCCCACCGAGAGCTGCATGGGAGGGGGGGCCCTGCCTTCCTTGCAGCCTCACCCCACTGTAGGACTAGACACTAATTCTTTTTGTGGGGAAAGAAAAGGCAAGGTGCAGCTGGGTTAGATTTCTTTCCAAAGACAGCATATGCTCCCCTGACTAAGGACGTGGCTTGTAAACTCGCTGTCATGGCAACCGGGAAACCTCCCAGGCCCACTGCTCAAGGATCCTGCTCAAGAAGTTCCCCAAAATAAAGCACAACAGCAGCCTGCACAAAACCTACAAAGGAGGCAGGTAGTGAGGATTTAATGTTCAGGGAAGGTGAATGAAAAAGGTGGCACCTTGGAGAATTCTTTATTTTGTACTTCTGTGCTTTTGCCGGTGAGGCTTGAAAGACTTCTGGGTTACTTGGACAAACAGGGACAGGATTTAGGATGTGCACTGGACTTGTTAGGGATTCACAGGTGGTCTTAACCTTGCTTTACTCAACATGCAAAGAAACAGATCAATATGATGCCAGTTGTAGTAGGAAAAAGCTTGCCATGCAGGAGGACCAAATTGAAGAAAAGGTGTGTAGCAGTGTAAGGGCTCTGTACACTGAGCACTGTCTATCCACATCCTGTCCTGAATCCTTTTGACTTTAGGGCTTGACAAGGCAGAGTGAACCAGCAGCCTGCCCTCAGCTCTGTACTGTGGTGATCAAGTTGCTTCTCTGGCACAATTAGTTAATTTACAGGCTGCTGGGGTATGTCTGTGTTGAAGTGAAGGTTATTGTTTCCTCTGTGTTAATCCCTTAAATGCCTTCGTTTCCCTGTGCCCTGCTGTAACTCTGTTACCTGCATATGAAAGTGTGCCTCGGGAATGCAGGTTTTGGCTCTTGCTGTCGCCTAGGCTGTTACTAAGTGGTAATTTTTTTTTTTTTTAGAAATCAGAACTGGCAGTTTGGGCATAATAAGTGTCACTGTTCTTTAACTAGTTTCTAATCTATGGCATGAGTATTTGCCAGTTTGTGGATATTGAGTTGCCTTAACAGCTTCATGGAGCTTGTGTTGCTATCCCTGTGCTGTTCCCCACTTCTTCAGGAAAGTCAAATGCTTTGTGCATTAAAGAAAACATGGTAAAAGCCTTTAATGTGCAATTTCATCCTGAGTGCTCAGATGCAACTGATTTAACTTGCATGACCTTGGTATTGGTCTGGTTGATATTCAATCCATAATTTCACACTTAATCTTTCAAAACATTCAGAAGAGGAAACCAATTTTGTTCAATTTCAGCAATAAGTGTTGCATCTCATGTAGTCAAGGTCAGTCAAAATAGAGTAACCGAGCTGAATTGTAGGATTAAATTCTCAGGGAAAATTGGACGTAATCAATTACAATTAAAGAGCTTAGGAACACAATTGTAAAATTACTTTGGAGATAAGTGCAAAATTTTGTCATTTGTTTATGGATTTCAGGAGGCACTTTTCTCTAAAATGCTTATGATGATTCTTGAAATGAAAAAGTAGGACATTTAAGAGCAACAACAAGTTGTAGTCTTTACTCAAAATTTAGTTTGCCTGTGGTGATCATGATTGCAGGTCTTTTTGTTGGATTTAAAAAAAAGGTTATAGAATTAAGAGGCAAAATGAATCATAGATGGAAAAGGGATAATATCCTTTGGAGCTGCACAAAAAGCCCTGGAACAGAGTTTATTATTAGGCGATCACATACTTAAAGAAATAGATTTCTGGATTTGAAGGTCAGCTGTGCACCTAGTCCAGTCTCACATACAACATGGCCCAGTAGGTTCCTGTAGGTTGCCAGCACTTGTGGTCAGCTGGAATGGTGGGCTGGGCTGGAGTCCTGCACAGCTTTATGCTGGGCTGTGATTGAGGGAGGGGATTTAACAAATCTGTAGGAACTGGATCATGAAACCCCACTGTGTTTGCTTACCGTGTCAGTGGAGGTGTGTGTGTCCAGGTGCATGAAGGGCAGACCTGAGATGCCACGAGTTCCCCAGAGCAGGGAAGACCATAATACGGATGACATAAAACCTGCCAGGATCCTGGCACTGAAATCCATTAGATGCTGAGTGACATCCTCACCCACAGCTGGAAAACGGACAGATATGTCCTGAAGGCAAGTGCCTTCAGAACACTGCTCTGTAGTGACAAATGCTTCTCCTGAGGTTTGCGTTCGCAGCAATGTTTCTCTAGCAGCCTTTTGTAGCAACCTCCCTTAAGTGTCCTCACTGTTGTCTCTGCTTTGGGCTAAGGTCAGCTGGGCTCTGTGGTTCACCTCCTTGCGATGAGCAGTCTGCTGTTCAGTGGAGATCCCCAGTCTGCTGGTGGGATAAGGATGGGACCTAGAAATGGAGAGAGCCCGACAGGTCACTTAGCCCCTCTTGCTTGTGTGAGTGGATTTCTTAGATAACCCTCTTTTGTGTGGGGTTAAGGAGCTGCAGTATGATAATTAATGCAGTGACAATTATTTGTTGCATTGGCATCATTGCTGGGATTTAAAAAATATGTAGAGAAATACGTAGAGAAATGTGTTTGACAAATAGAGCAGTAGGTACATTGAGGACACAAGTGGTGTTTGACTAAATTTAGCCTAAGAAATTTTAGTACAATTACTTAGGATCCAGTTTACATGTCATGTGGTAGTTGAGCATTTTTCAACAGGTAGTTGATTATTTTTCAGATCTTATTTAAAGAGAGTGAGTCTATCAGATACTCCTGGCATGATGAGTGGACCTCCAGGCCAATCAAAATTTCCATGGTTCTGAGAGCATGTTTTCTAATGTACAGTTTGAATAATTGCTCAGCAGAGTGGAAGTGAGTGGTATTAGGTACTGTCTGAATTGATTAAACCAGATTGTGTTAAATTTAGGAATCACACATTCATATGCATGTGTACTTATGGTTCTGGGAGGAGACATTATCTCATGGAAAATATGGCATCTTTCTTTTGGGCTTGTGCAGGACTAGATGTACCCTGAGCTGCTTGAGCAACTGATAATTTGGCTTGCAAAATTATTAAAATACAAAATAAGTTGCTGATATAAAAAACCACTGGAATTAAATGTAGGCTAATTTTATAGAATCATGGAATGGTTTGGGTTGGAAAGGACCTTAAATATCTCCTAATTTTGATACACAATAAAAGAAATACTGTTTTTTGAAATTACTAGAAATAATATTTTTACTTTAAAAAATAGATGTCTGGATTTAGATTGAAACAGATCAGTTAATTCAGCATGATTTGTGAATAGTTATATTTGATTGAATTATAAATAGGGAGTATTTATTGATTACCCGAGGTTTTGAATTGGCTTTAATGTGACACTTGTATTTAGAACTGAAAAAACAAAAAATTTTTAAAAAAGCCCAAACAAACAAACCCCAACTAAAAACCAACCCCAGAATGCCTCTGTGTGTCTTTTTGGTCTCCCACACAAAGTATCACATACTTCTGGAGACAGTGGTAAATAGATTATAAAGATCTACAGTGAAAAATACAGACATTGTAAATGAAAATCTGGTATCTTAAACCCAAGATGACATATATTTGATTTTGAAGTACAGAATGTTTCAAGTATTGTGTCCTGAGATGAGTATTGAGTGCAAGAACTTAAAATCCTTTCTTATTTGTGTCTCAGCAGGCTCATAAAGATGAAATCAAAAAAGCAGATATACCTCTTTCCTCTTCAAAACGTTGTGTTTATTGAACTAGTCATCACATTACCAAAAATTGTAGGTAAAAAAAGTCTTCTACTGAAGAGTAATGCAACAAATATAGCTCGTTTTATTTTTCTTTATTTGACTGCTCCTTACAAACCTCATTATTTCTTGCCCTATGCAAGACTCCAAGTAGCTATTAGAGCATTTAAATCCCTGAAAGCAAAAATATTCTGCATGTAGGCCAAAATGTTCCCCTTATTTTGCTCTCTATGGCATTGCATCTCAGGAAATATGGCTGTCTACCAGGAGCTGACTCAAACACAATGAGGTGGAAAAACATGACCTTCAGAAGGATGATTTAGCATGTAGATTGTAGAATACGTTTCTATTAGAGTGTTCCCAGCTTGGAACCATTGAGGATATTTGTAAAAGAGCTTCATAAGTACAGCATGTACACAAGTTACTCTCATTAAGAGTAAATCCTTGCTATGATATTAAGGGTAGTCTCCTGACATTGACAAAGTGGAATTCTTGTATCACAGACCTTATTTAACCCTCTTGTTGGGTGAACTACCCCTGTGTAGAAATCAAGTTTGAACGATTGCTTTTTAAACACAAAGTGGCAGCTGATAATCAAGATTTTACCTCTAAGGCAAGGAAAGCCAAAATGAGCCCTTGCTGTACAGTACAGTAGGCCTTAACCCAAAAAGCCTTTCTCCTTCATCTGGTGCATGCCCCAAACTCGAGGGAATGCTTTCTCTAAATACTGGCACTGTTCCCAGTCCCTTTGTGTGCGTCCTGGTTATTTTTTGCTCTTTCCATATGGTGTGCAAAACTCTGAGCATCTCTGTCCTGCCTCTAGAGCTGTAGGTTAGGCCTAGCACCATGTGGTCCTGGAGAAAACCTTTATGCCAGAAAGACACAAACTGTCACACTTTGTTATTAATAGTAATATTGACTGTGAATAATAAGGTTTTATTTGCCAAGACTAAAAAAACCAGGAATGAGTAGGCAGGTTGGATAAGGGATAAAGAAATATTAAAAGGAAAAATCAGTAAAGAATTATAGTGGAGACTTTTTTACAATACTTGTATTAATTTACAATCCTTTTCTGTCATGATAGAAACAAAATCAGCGCAATAGAGCTTGCTCAGACCTAATTCACGTGAGAAGTTGGGCCTTAAAAAGTTATTTGTTTTGATTTCATCATGAGACTGTGAGATCATTGTCACCCTTTTTTCCTCTCCTTAGGTGTGACCTCACCTCTTATGACCATTATGCTTCTCCCAATGCTTTGTATTAAATAGTCATAAAGGCAGATGTGGTCTTTTAGGGCAGCATCCTCTATAGCACTGACCACAGGTTTAAACAAAACTTCCTTGAACTAAAATTAAAAAAAATGAGCAAACACTGCAATGTTCCTTTTCCAAGGGATAACAATCTGTTCATAACCATTCACAGAAGGATTGGGAGACACTGAGAGGAGTTGCTAGGACTTTCATAAGAATAAGTGACCAGTGCTCAAGCAGCCTTATTTTGAGAGTGGTTTTGGGCTAGGTAAAAAAGTTGCTGGGGTGGAACAAATTTGGTTAGACACAGCAGCTAAGATGAGAGGAGTCAATATTTAGAGTGGAGATGCAAACTGTTGATGTCCAGGATAAGGAGGATAAGAATGCTATCAATCTTAGGTATTTATAGAGTACCCCTCTCTTTACTGTGTTCTGTAATCAGTGTTTCTATTTGCAGAGGCACTCATGAGAAACGTAACATTTTTAGAAAATCTGCTGATGCAAGTGGACCAGGTCCTGGTGCCTTTCTGTCCACATGGGTACCTAAGGATACTCTGAGAGCCACTACTCAGTTCTCCAGCCACTTTCTGAAGAGAGGGAAGGCTGGCTACGTGTTCCAGATTTGACATTAACTTCGAGCTTGTAGCTTGTCCGCAAATAACATTTTGATAAAAACTGCCCATTTCAAATGTGAATTTCAGGATGTCAGCTAAAGATTTATGACTTTTCTATCAGTTTTGATTCCATCATGTACTTGTTAGTCATGCCTTACTGTGCTGCCATGTAACAGCTCTGATTGACATTGACCACAGATATTATAAATGATCCCTTTTGATACATTGGTTAATTACGAAGGAAATCATCCTTCTCCTGGCAAATTCAAATCCGTCTTAAAATTTTATGGAGAGTCAATTCATTATGAGGAAAGTTATTTATGAATTTACTAAAAAAATTGGTCTGCTCTCATTAAAATAAACTTAAAGGCACAAAATGATAAAATGTCAGTTATGTACTTAACTCTTTTGGTGCTTTTCACTAATGAGCTGAGAGACTCAGACTTCTCATCACTTACAATTAAATTCAGCTAATGCAAAGCAAAAAGAGACTTGGAAAGACTTGCTTTCTATGTATAAAAAATTAAGGAAGAAGGAAGGAACAGACATAATGTACATGTACAGACTTAGTTAAAGAACATTTAGATGCTGTTCAATTATTGTCTTTGTCTTCCTGTTAAAGCACATCAAGTTTGCCTGTTGTCATTACTTGCTCCAAAAAGAGCTTAGGATTTAAATTCAGACTTTGCACAATTGCTGCAATTTTACCCAGGGAGACATGATAGAATTGGATATGACCTTTGCAAAATTACTTTCCTTCTTTGATTAGTTTCTGCATTTCTGGAGTAGGATTTTGCTAGTATGATTCAGGGCTTTCAGTTCCTGAGATGAGGTGTGCCATATGAAAGTAAAGATATGAAGTTTTCTTTCCCCAATTTTCATTCTTGACATATCAAGGCCTTGCTTAGACGTGTGGACTGAGACATCAGTTGATCACACCCATGTGCCCATCTGTATGCAAAGGGTGAGAGGTGTTATAACGCCATTCTCTCACCATCACCACCAAACCATCCCTAAGAAGTGATTTGAAGAGCATGGAGACTACACAGTAAATTTGTACAGAGAAATGTGTGAAGGGGGATTCAGGGCACCTTTTCAAGGAATCTGAAGTCAAGAAGATGAAATTTACCAAATTACATGGTAAATTTGTAGGATGTGGTCAGCTCTAGTCTGAGAGGTGTAGCTGTCTCTGCCGTGTTACAGAAATAGCAGCTCTGCCCATCCAACAACAGCGGCTGTCACGCCCTGACCTCCTGCTGTAAATTATCCAGAAATGGATAGCGAAACATAACTTTGTCTGAGTGTGCAATTGCACTTGCATTTGTTTTCACAGTGTTTCTTTTACTAAATACTCTAAGATCAGTAAAATGAAAAGGAAAAAGGTGACAAGTATTCTTGTGTTTACCAAATGACTGGAGAGTAGTTATCATGGGATCTATGTAAAAGGTTTTCCTCTGCTTTCTTCCTGGCTTCCAAAAATGTGTAATTTTTCCCATCAAAATTACAGGTTGTAGAAGAATTTTCAGTGGAGAAGATGACTGCATGTTTTCTCTCTGTTGTTTCTGTGATATCGAAAGGTTGCTGCTGGGCAGCAGTCTATGTTACTTAGTGCTTGGATCCAAAGGTACTGAATTCTAAAAGGACCTGGCTCTCCAGCCTGCAGGTCAGGGGTTATTTGCGGATGTAGCTAAACTGCTCTCTAAGAGTTAAGTCTTATGACTCCTTGTAAACAGTTTTGCTGAGCATTAAAGCAGATTTCTGAAGGAAACATGGATGAGATCCTCTTCCCTCACCTTGTTAGTGTTCCTAGGTAGGTTCCTGCTCCGTATCATGTGGCAGGAAAAAGGCAGCAGCCACCACATCTGCATAATCAGGTCAGCCAGGTGTGCTGCTGCCCCTGCTTTGCCTCTCACAGAGAGATATTCTACCCCAGTTGGAACAGTGCTGTTACCTTCCATAGTTATTAAGTTTTTTGTAGGGCTTGCATATCATCATCTAGGCTGGGATGGGTTAACAGCTTAAAAGGGAAAATTGAGGAAAGGAAGTTAAAATGCTCACTGTCTTCTGAGATGTTTTTTCTTTATTAGTTTTAGAAGTGATGATAAATGTAATTTCTTTTGCCATTTACTTTTCCTATCGCTGATTCACACCGCAGTTCTCATGGATCTCTTTGTAATGTAAACTTAGACCCAATCTAGCAATATACTCCAATGTGAATCGGGAATTCTGTGTCAGCCCTCTATAGACACCTGCGATAGCAGTGGATCAGCTTGTGATTTCTGTGAAACCTTGGGCAATGTATTCTTATGTGGAAAGTATATTGAAAGTGAAGAAAGGCAAAGTGATTAATTGATTAATTTACAGGTATTGGCTAAATCAGTTTTAGGTGACAAAGTTGAACATATGATGACACAAATATTTATTTTTTATTTGTATTTTGCTAAGATTGTTGGTTTTACTCAGCAGTTGGTTTTACTCAGTAGGTTCACCAAATATCCCTTGTATATCCTAAATACTGTCATCTTTGTTTTTTGAAACATAGTTTTGTCTTCTATTTTGTTGTATTATAAGACAATGTATTCTCCCCCGGCAGTCCACAGCCTACATTTTTTTTAGTTCAGATCAGTGTAAATCATCACAGACTGGATAGATATCCCACTAAAGTTTAATAAAAAATAGGTCAGCTATATTATAGAGTTCTTTTATTTTGCACTAAAAGGGGATGTTCAGGTTAAAGGGAAAAGATGTATGGTTTAAAATTAAAGCTGCTGCACTTGTGGTTTCAGCAGCCGCTATTTTACCTGTGGAAAATCTCTATGATCTGTCAATCTTTCAGTGCATTGTGCAGGCTGGCATGAACTATCTGCAATTAAACACTGGGTAGAACCTTAATGTTTACTGCATGCAAATTTTCTGAGATGGATATGAAGACATTAGATTTAAAATGTTGGCCATCCTATTTCCTGTCTTCTGAATCTTCAAAAAACTACTTGCTGAAGCAAGTGATCTGTGAATTTGTATGCACTTCTATTGTTCCTTTGCTGTCAGAAAATTAATTACTTAGAAGATCCTTTCTTATCCTGCCTAATTCTGCTTCACAGTTTGAAAGGGAAGTGGCCTCTGGAAACACCTGAGAGGGCTTTGAAAATGTTTCAGAGCTCTTTTAAGACTTCAGATTGTTCTTCCCCATAGATAGCTGGAGGACAGAAAGAAGTATAAAAGTGATAGAGCTTCTGTTTCCTGTCTTGGCACCAGCTACAGCTTCTTTAGTTTTTCTTGTTTAGCAGAACACTTGTAACACTTGGCAATAATCAATTCCAGAAACTACACATTATTAAATTTCTTTGACTAAGTGCTTATCTAACAACATGGGGCAGAGCCTCCCAGCCAGGTAGCAGAAAGAAAAGGCTCGGTAGTGGAAAAAGGTTGTGATGTATCTAATGAATTTAATTTTCTACCCCAGTAAAGAATATAAGATGGCTGCAAGGCCATCCTAAAATGTTATTTAGACTTCACTGGTAATTGGTTTTGTCCCAACTCATTTTCAGCTGCAGTGTCAGGGCAAAATGGAACATAGTTTTCTAAAATAGTTGCTGCTGCTTAAGCAGGGTTTGTGGAGAGAGGTGGTTGTAAACCCTTTTCCCCCTAGAGCTGTGACCCTCTCCTAAAGAAGATGGCTCACACTAGTGAGCTAGATGCTAAATGTATCTAACAGGGTTTTCTTCTACTGAATTCAATAGTATGAGCTTTATTTAGACCCTCTGATAATGCAGTATAATGTGCAACCTAAATCTAGCTGAGAAACTTTCTTTCTCACAATTTAACAAAGCATCAATGAGAATTTAAACTTATAAACACCATTCACAGTAAAAGCCTGTTTCCCAAAAGTTATTGTGGGGCTTCTGAAGCCCTTTTTGTGTGTGAATGATCTGTGAAAGGGCTTTAAGCATGTTCATTAATTTAAAGTTATTCAGTTAATGCCTATGTAATTACAACTGAGCCTGTGAGTTGCTTATAAATGATCAGATTTGCAATGTATGGCCGGGATTTGCTCTGTGTAGTTTGCTGATCACATGATGCAATCCACGATATGATGGTTTTGCATCTGTCTCTCAGTGGCTCTTGAGCTTCCAAATAACTTTCTCAATGTCAATAGGCATGGGATAATCCTAAATGGGGAGGATCTGTGAGTGAATTTTAGCTACTCTCTCCAGGTGGGACCTGGCTGTGGATGCAGAGACCCACCTGCTGCACACCTGCATTGGCACTTGAAGGAAGCCTGGGCCTGCTGACAAAGAGGGAGATGGTGGGCTCTGGTAGCCAGTCTGGGTGGTGAAAGAATTGTTCCTGTGGGATGGATGGCAGACTGCAGATCTTTTCCACCCTCTTCTTCCCTCGAAAGAAAGAGGAAAAAGAGAGATGAACGTGTGTCCAGTCAGTGTCTGTATTAACTGGCCTAGTACCATATTTTTCACAAATATTGTGTAACACTGGCTCTCTAAATTATTCAATGAGTTTTAGCCCATAAATGAAAATGCTGAACTGTCCTATGCATTTGAGTGGGAACAAAACTGCAAAGAGTTTCCATAAATTACACAACGGACTGTCTGCTGCATTTTGACCTGGGATCAACAGGAGCTTTGGGGCAAAATAATGACCCTTATAAAGTGCATCTGCAGTCCTGTATTTACTTCCTTCTCTCAGATGGTGCCTTGCAGAGGAGGCTGTGGAAGTCTCAGTCCCACTGGTGCCCCTCCCATCCTGGTTCAGAAGCGTTCATGGGTCCTGAATTGAAACCATCCAGGTGCTGTGCCCACAAGGAGGCTGTTTCTAAGCTCTTTTCTCCAGCATTTCCTGATGAAACTCTGCGTGTGACACACTCACAGTATGTAGAACTGTTCCCTCAATGATGGAACTTACATGATTCATCAAATTAATTTTCCCTCTCTCCCTTTCAAGACATCTTCCTGTGGTCCTTCTGACAAATCTAGCTCAGAGCCTATTATTTATACAGGGCACATGCTGTTGCCTAACTGGTGGCACCTACATGTATCCCCCTCGTTGAAGTAACACTTTCCTAATCCTTAATGGTTGCTGTTGAGGTTATATCAATCATTTTAGCTATTAGAAGGCAGAAAGACCAAACCTTTGTTTAGCATACAAACCAGGATAACTTCCTTTATTTCTCTTCATTCCCAGAGCATTAATTAATGGCAATGCAGAGATTTTTAGTGGTTCTGTTTGTCTGATATTTAGCAACAACATAAAAATAAATTTACTGTGCCCTTAGTAACAGTTGATTTAATATCTAATTAGTTAATACAATACCTCTTTACATTTTCTATTATAATCTTAATTTCCTGGTCGGTGACTTTTTAAAGAGTAATGAAAGGCAAAGCCCTCAGCTTAGAAAGTGACATTGTGGAATATGCTTTGAATATAGCGGTCAAACAAAACAAGGTGGGTGAAGATGAAGCAGATAGTATTTATGATGGGATTATGTGGTGATTTAGAGCACATTCTGGTAGTTATGTCACTATTTTAAAGCTCTGCTGTTTGACAAAGCTGCAATATAATTGAAATCATATTGTGTGGTACATTTAGGTTTATGCTCTGTGTTTAGAAGGAGGAGCATGTGTTTAGATGCCATAAAATGCAAACTGGGTTTCTTATTTCTTCCCCCTCTGTATAGTGAGAAAATTACGATATAGTTTTGTAGTTTGGAATGATACAGTGTTGAGAGAGCAGTATCTGTGTCATGACAATTGCACCTTAGCTCTATTTTTGCAAGTAAAATTTTTTTGTAAGTTCTATGTTTGCTTAATTTGTACTTTATGTATACTTCCAGAAAATAAACGTGTCAAAACCCTGAGGTTTCCCATTCTGGACATAGTTGTTAATGTGCGATTTTAAAAAAAAATATTTTTTTTCACTTTGACTGGTATCTGAGATTCCTTCTTGGAAGCATTTTCATACTTTGCAGGGCTTGCAGATTATTTGCTCTTCAAGGTTTGAAAAGAAAGAAGAAGTTGGAAAAAATTAAACCTTTGGGGACAGCTTGCTAAAAGAAGTGATAAATGAGCTTTGCCTTCCTCAGCAAGGTCTCCTTTGCAACACTGCTGACACCCACCTGCCTTGGGGTTTCTCACATTCTGCCGGTGCCAGCCTCCCCTGTGAGCCCTGTCCTGGAGGTGCATCTGCATTGGCAGCATCTGAGCTGAGGAGTAGTTGTAGGTTAAGTTCTTTAGGGACCAGGAAAATCAGGGTGCAAGCACAAGTGTTTCTAAAAGCCCAAGTGCTACACACTGAGAGCTGCTTTGTGATGAGGCTGTATGGCTGCACTTTGCTCATAAATCATCTCCACAAAGCGATTGCGGCTTTCTCTGCAGTCTTGAGCAGACGTTGTTTGTTAACACCACACAAAGTATCTGAAACACTGCTCTTCCCAACACCGGGAATGGGTAGTCATGCAGAGACTGTTGCCTGGTAAGAGTTAAATGTTCTGTCTCAAAGGATAAAAACTAGATGGTCTGTAGTACAGATCCATAAATTCTACAAGAGTCAATTTTCTTTGGGAAAATAAAATTCTTTCTGTTACTGTTTCTATGAATATTTGTAATCATGGGAATCAATATTGCCACAAAGTTACTACCAATTTATATTGAATCTTTCTGAAAGTTGGAAGCCAGCTTTGAGACAGTATTGGAACTTTGTCTTTTACGCTGTTATTTGTACTGACATTGATTTTGGGTAGCAAGCAATGCTAGCATAAAGAGAAGTAAAAGGCTTGTTAATATTTGCACTATCAAAATGAGCATGAAGCACTGATGATTCATAAGTGCTGCTGTAAATAGGCTTTATTGATGTTGCTGTTCTTCCCGTCTTATGAGAGGTTTCAGTTTACTGAGAGTCCTTAGGACTTAGGTTTATAAAGAGCGAGGAAAAATTTTGCAACGATTTTGCAATGAACATCCTGAGTGTTATACAATTTCTTTTGGAAGTAGCTAATGTTAAAACTGTTCCCCAAATGCAGAGGATCTATTCACAGCAATCATTGGCTAGTGCTTACTCTCGGTGTGTCGTGTCAAGAACTATGGGCTGTGCTCTGTCTCATGGAGAGATGCTCTGCTACCATCGGTCTACCCCCAAGCATTTTAGACCCAGTTCTATCCTGCTGGATTCATCCTACCCACTGGTTTTCTTAATGAGACTGGAGCAGAGCCCATTGCCTGGGGGAGCTGCCAGGTGCTCCTCTGGCATGGCCAGCGTCCTTGAGCTGGAGGGGAAAGGGCCGGAACACTTTGTGCGTTCACATGTGTGATGATCAGCTGCAGTTTGACACTGAGATTTGCCTGTGCTACCTGACCTGAAGAAATGCCTGGATCAGGCTATAGGCAGCACTCCTCTAGCTACAAAATCCCTTTGAAACTGGCCATAGGTTCATGCCCAAAAGAAGTGGAGGAACAAAATAGACTTGGAGATGCCAAATAACACCAAAAGTCATAAGGCATTTTCTGTCCTAAAATATGAGAGCTAGCAATCAAAATAGAATCTCCAGTCTGTCTTACCCTGGTTTTATCCCCATCTCTTGTTCATTTTTCCTCTTTTAAAACAGAAGTATAAGAGGTAAGAGTTTAAATGGCAAACAAAAATTAGTGAGCCTGAAAGTCCTACTTTCCAAATCCTGGGAAGTCTGAGTGTTATTGAAAGCACTTTAGATGTTAAGGTCTTATAGTCAGAACATCGATTTGTCTGAGAGGTAGATATGTAAATATCTTTGAAATATGGATATATGAAATTGTAACTTTTGGGGCTGGATTTAGTATCCCAAGTTGCTTTGAGTTTTTTTTTGGCAAATGTTACAATCTAACCTGCTATAAAGATCTTCTGATTGGGACTTGATTTCAAGATACTAAATAATTTTTAAATATTGTAATAAATAACCATAATGATAAAATCATATTATTATTCAGGTTGGCCCTTGTGACCTCCAAAGTATGCCTGAACTTTTAAATGCAGGGGTTTTTTTCCAATAATATTCAAATTTTACTTAATACTAATTTATTCTCCTAGGCTGTTTCACTTTAGCATCTCAGCTGATTGATTGCCAGTTCAAATCTACACACTACAGAGGCCTTTTTTTTACCCAGTGAAACTGAAGCTGGATGTCATGTCACAACTTAGCATTCTCCAAGTAGGTGTTTTAAAAGATGGTCTCTGAGCAGGGGCTGCCCATAAATCCCACAATTTATTACATTCATTAGTATCTAGATAAAGGTTATTAGGCAATCAATCAGGGCCATGTCTCATTACCCTTTAGTAGTTGGGATGTTTTCAAGGTTTTCATTAGGGAGTCAAGTTATTTTCTTTCCTGCTGCTGAGCAAAGAACTCCTCCAAGTGGATATTGTCTAAATTGGAGTATTGAAACATTGAGACCAGACCATGTGAAAAATGGTGATGACTCAGGCAGTTTATTAGCCCTCCTCAAAAACATACAAAGAAGGAGATGTTCTCTCCTGATGGAGAAGTGGATGAGTCATTTAAAGTGCAGAAAATATGCAAGAACTGTGGGAGAGGACATGATATGGCAGACAGAGGTAATAGTGACCAGTGCAGCTTTGGCTGTGGAGATAAACTGGAATGTGAAGGTTTCTGGTGTGGTCTTTTATCTCACTTTTAGCTATGAGCTCGTAAAAGCAACCACAAGGTACTGTCAGGCAATAGACTTCTGCAGTAGACTGTAGGAGAACGGATTCGGTTTGGATCAGCAGTTGCAGGACTGGGGGGCCAATTCTCCACCCAGTGGAGCTGCATTCATGTATTTGGGCATGGAATTACCTCTGGGTCCTAATCTGGTGCTCCAGCCCTTCTCCTTCTTCAGCCTGGGGCTGGGAACCTTCTGTTTGTTGCTTTTCTCAAAGTATTTCAGCATTCAATCCCTGCTTATCTGGTCTCTTTAAGTACAAAGGCAAGAGAAATTGCCAAGATAAAAAAAAAACCCAACAAAACAACCAAGAGTTGAATTTATTTAAATGTCAGCAGGGGTTCTACTCCAGCTACAGGAAAAAGTTTGAGAGGTTCTTTTATACACTGAAACCAATTTACTGTGCTATCCCATGTTATTAATGATACTTTAATCAATATTTAGGTTCAAGATAGGTGTTCGTAGGAGCTCTTTGCTGTAAGTCAGCAACCACATTCATTTTGCCTCTGTATGTATATATTGTGCATAGGGATGACTAATGACTGCATGAGCCGTGTTACATTTACAGCCTAAAGTCTGTTTGTGAAAATGGCCCACTAATGGGCTTATGTCCTACCTCAGATTTACTGATGTTTTGCCAAAGATCTCTCTGAAACTTAGACTGTATTTTGCAGTGGGCTTGGTTTCCCAAACAGTGATTTTAAAGTACACATAGCACATAATAAAGCTTCTTTCAATTTTAGGTTTACATTTGGTGAGTGTAACTCTTGGTGTAAAGCTGAGCTGTTTTCATCGTGCTGTCAGTCTCTAAAGTTATTCCCATGATGCTGATAGTACTTGAAGAGGGGGAAGTCTCTTCCTGCTGCTCCACCCTGAGCCGTGGAGTGGTGTAGGCTTTTGTGCTGCAGCACCGTGGGAGCTGGAAACAGCAGCTCCACTTCTGATTAACAGTGATTTGGTCTTCATGGGGATTTATAAAGAGTTGTAAATCTGGTCCAGGCAATGATGTTTTAATCATTTTTACCTACTGGAAGTTGTGCTTCATTGTCAGATAATGCAAGCATGATACGAGGGTAATTGCCTAACACCCTTCAGGAGAGGATTAGGAAGCGGGACAGAAGTGACTGCTGACTATTGTATGATCCGCTTTGCATAATGGAGGCACAAAGTTCTAATCAGCACTAGACAAAGCCTTGCCATGTAACTGGTCAGTGTGATCTTGAACAATGCAAAGATTGACTGAAATTACTGACTTTTATTTTTGATGATGAAATTAGTGAATTTTGATATAGCTGCCACTTGAAGATAGTTATTCAAATTCGCACAGCTGACAAGATTATGCCAGAGAAGAATAGCAAGATATGCTGTCATACAAAGGTTAATAAACGAGAACTCACATTTGTAACAAATCTAAGAGTAGATCATGGATATGTGGTTTTGAATTTCTTCCCCAAAATTGTTTCTATTGAAATTTGTCTATACATGTATTCCAGAGCAGAACTGGGAAACCAGCTCTTCAGTACTCCTGTAAGTCACCAAACTAACTGGGAAATGAACTTCCATGCACTATTTTTCAACTGGGATGTGCTCAGTTTGGTGTGGTGTCAAAGGACCTGTTGTAAATTAAAGTAGAAGCTACTTGATTGCTTACCCAAGTTCTTTGTTGCATCACTAGAAGATGGCCTGCCAAAATGAGTGAAAGTTAATATCATGTTCTCTGGCATCAGTTTAGTGATGTATAGTCCACAGAATGAAGTTCCCTTGTCAGTAAACCTTTAAAAATATTTACATATATCAAACTCAAAATTCTGAAAGTCTGTAATGCCCTTTCAATATATGCCATGCATCCTAGGGAAAAAATGACAGCTGTATATCTATGGAGTGGATTGTTCATTGTCAGCTGAAGACAAGGGTATGATGTCATTGTGTATTTACTATGTGAATGCCAGTACAAAGAGAAATAGACATGAAAAAATGGATAATACTTTTCAGAGACTCTAATTTTGCTATGATAACAACATCCAAAATAAGATTTAAATGTTTTTAGAAGTGTAGGAATCTCTCTTTGTAATTCTTTATGAGCTCAAAATTGGAGTGACCGCAGTAGGTTTTCATATATTTCTTAATTAAGTCAAGCCAAATAAATGTGTGGAACTTTGACATTACAAGGAAAAGTTATAAAAACATAGCTTGACCACACTTGGCTCAGAAGTAAAATTCCCATGACATTAATAGCTAAAAACATCCAAGTAATCAGAATTTTCTCCTGTATGCCCAACAATGCATCATTTTACCTGGATGCCTCCCCTCCGAGGCCACATGTTTGCATGGACCACACAATCTGACTGCATCCTGACAGAATCCTTTCTCAGGACC
Source organism: Edolisoma coerulescens (assembly GCA_013397115.1). Lineage (NCBI taxonomy): Eukaryota > Metazoa > Chordata > Aves > Passeriformes > Campephagidae > Edolisoma > Edolisoma coerulescens. Next base: position 103,119 of record VWZW01007786.1, on the reverse strand, counting down.
CCAGGATGGATACTCTGGTGGGGAGCCTCCTCTAGGTCTTTTAGTTACTCTTGCTGCTGTGCAAGAGCAGTGACTCATTTCAGCAATCCCTAGAGCTGCTTTGAAAAGCAGCAAAAACCAGAACAGTGAAAGAAACAGCTTCCAGCATGAATGTCTGATGTGTCTTTGGAGAGAAAGGTGACCTGTAGGGTTGTATGCATGATATCTCCTCCCATGTGTTGGCCACAGCATTGCTGCTGACCAATAGAAAGAGAGCACCTATTTCATCTTCGTCGATCCCAATTAGCAAAGCAGCACACTCAGCAAGCTGAGGCTGGCTCAGGGCTCCCCTCACCTGCAATCATGTATGAATGAGCCCTTTGGGGAAAGCAAAGCACTGAGCACCTCCCTGCTGCTTTGTAACAATCATGCTGCTGTATCCCCTGGGAAGGCCCCACCAATTTGCGAAGGACTTCTGAGACATTGCTCTTAACTGGCTTCCACTCTGCCATCAATAGCAGGAGCAGCTGGATAGCGGGAACAGCCTCAGAAGTGATGAATCCACATATACACAAAGGAGATGAGAACAGAGGGGCACTAATCCCATTTCAAGTTTAAGTAGTCACAGTCCCAAAAGCCTTTTTGTAGCCTTTGCCAATAATCTTATCATTACTTTCTGTGCTGGAGCTGGAAAGCCAAGAGCTACTCCTCCAGATATGGTGGTTGTTTCATCTTGTGTGGTTTACGCTTCTGAAAAAGAATTTCAAGTGAAGATAGGAGCCCAAGTTTTACTTAAACTTTATTATTAAGTTTTTTAAAGAGAAGGAACAACAAACTTAATACTGTGTTTCTTAATACTGTGTTTCTGCTGCAATGGTGCAATGTATCGATTTCCTTCCTCTGGGGAGCTGTGGGCGACTGACCATGACTGTGCTTGAACATGAAGGTCTGTCCAGAGCTGTAGCTGCTATATTGGTATGTGCAGTTCTTTGTGGCTGTTTTGGTAAGTGCAGTTCTTTGTGGCAAACCACAGCTTCTTGCATACTGGCTCTGGCATCCCACGCTCTGGGATGCTCCTTTTGTTTCGACTTTGTTCTTTATACTGGCCAAGCAGAGAGATGAGATCCAAGGGGCAGTACTCCAGCTCAGCATCCCATCCTGCTACTGCCAGCACCTTGCTCACACAGCAGGAAGTCTTCTGTTGCCATTAGCAAGGGATATTTGTGTTTGTCTCCAGCACAAGCGTAGCTAAGGCTAAAGTCTAGGTTGGTTCTGTTAGGATTGATTGTCTTGTAGTTTATTTCCTAACAAGCTAAATTTTTTTAGGTGGGTTTTTTTTCTTTTCCAGTGTTGATTAGCGTTTTCTCTGGTGACAGTCACCGTGTCTCGTGTCACCAAGCATAATCACTCCTATCACAGTCCTTTGAGCTTAGAGCAAAGGGACAGAACTAAAGTAAAGAAGAGTGTGGAGCTTAGCATGGGTTGACACAGGGCAGGACACTTAGAGAAGATGTTTAGAGAACTGCTTATTTGTGTTGAAGTAAGCAGTTTACCATATGCATGCTTCAGTTTTACAAATGCAGATAAATGCAGGTGCATTTTTTTGTTGGACATGAGCTTTATGGCACATATGAATTATACAGAAAGATGCTAAAGTGCCACTAATGTCTTTTCTAATGGCCAGTCTTCTAGCAAGAAATGGTGAAAAAGGATTGGGAAAGGAAGAGTGGCTTTCCCAGAATGAGTTTCTAGCCACAAAGCAGCAATTTTCTTATTGATGCATTAGACATTCATTGATGCTGCTGACCAGAATTTGGGTGTCAGTGTGTTGTGTTTAGGTCCTGGTATTACAGTTTCATTGTTTCTGCCAATTTCTACTCGACCGTCAATACTCTTAAGATACCTTTCCCAAGGCTTGTACGTTAGCAGTGTAACCTCATTATATAAGAATTTATGTAACTTAGCTCATTATCTTTTACAATTTCTCAAGTAAATATGTTGTGCTTGTATTTAGAGGAATATAATATAAATCCTCACTAGTAGTAAATTCTTTTTGGAAGACAGTTGCATTTTTTATTGTGTGCTTTTGCATTTCAGCCTTTGATTACATTTCATTGTGCATCAGTAACCCAGTAAATCCTTGTGTTTGTCATTTGCAGCAGTGTCTGGCTGGCATTAGTGAACTTTAATAAAGTAGATTTTCATGTATTCGTTAATTAGGTCAAAGCAAATAAATGTGTAGCACTTTGGCATTACAAGGAAAAGCCATAAAAATAGAGATGTAACGCAAGCACATCCACCTGTGTTTTTTCTTTTGCTCACTTAAAAGTCTGTTGGCATAAGAATCGAAAATAAAACTATTTACAGTCACAAAAATGAAAATTGCTTGAAAAGGGCTAGTGTAGAGCTGGTAGAGTGCATCCAACAGCACTGCAGGTGAGGCAGCCACTGCAGCCTGCCATGAGGTGCTGAATATTTGTCTTATGCTCATTGAAGTTAATAGATAAATTCCATGTATTTTACTGTTGATGCTCTATTTAACTAATAAAATTCATCTACAAGTATGTCTTCAGCTGAAAGTCAGCTTCTATCCTGAGTGCACTGTTGGAATCAGAATGTATTTCCCTCTTTACTTTGGATAGATTTCTTACTATAAAATGCTGTCAGAGAAGTAGAATTGCCACCCACTGAAACCAACATAAGTCATGTGAGAATATAAATGAGAATATACAGTGGGAATATAAATGGATTTAGAGCTGTAGATGAGAGCTTTACTCTATTTGCTAGACTCAGGCATCATTGCTGGTCTTCAGACTGGGATACAGCTCTCTCTTGACAGGGTAGGTTACCTGCTGAATAGTTCCTTTTAGCTGTGGTCAGTAGGAAACGTGCCCATGCTTGCTGATACAGTGAACCCTGATTTGTTACTAAGTCCTCAGGACTGGACTCATTTAAAGCTCTAATCCCTCCCTGTGGAGAGACAGCACAGACCCACAAGTGGCAGCTTCCTTGAGAGCATTCATGAGCATTGTATCCTCTTTCATGAAATTTTGCATAAGCATTCATTCTTTAGAGGAAAAACCTTTTGCTGCATTACACATGTGGGTAACTTCACCTCACGTTTCCTCCTCGGCTGCAGTTCTGAAATGGATGTTGTTCTGCCTCTAGAAAGATGCTGTCTGTAACTATGGAGGGCCAAAGGAAGGGCATAGGCACATGGCCCTGCTCCAGTGAGTAACCTGGGCCGTAGCTTCATCAGTTAGGGTTGTCTCCTGATTGTTCTGAACTCTTGATTCAAGGCTCCAAATATAGCTAAAAATACTCTTAGAAGCTGTTTGTCCCCAGCTGCAGTGTTCCCAGACACATTACCTCCACTGCCGACTAGTGCAGTGCTTGCTACGAGGGATGATTGATCTCAGTGGCTGTCTTGAATTTGTTTAACATTTGGACATGGCAGTGGCCATATTTCACATTAGCTTTGTCACAATACCACCATAATGGAGGAATAAAAAGGTATCTTCCTCAGTGCATAATGAGGCAAGTAGGAGTATGTAGTTTGGTTGCTCCCTGAAATTTTGGTGGTCCATTGGTTACCATGGTGATGGCAGTGTGATACTTGGAATTTGATACCACACACAAGAAGAGGGTCTTGGCTTTAAGCAAGGACTAGACAGTACTTAAAATTCACATTCATCAAGACATCAAGATATTTGTCTTTCCTTTAACTCATTAAATGAAAGGATTCCACCTGGGTTGAAAAGTTTGTAGGATTTCTTCTAATTATTTTGGCAAGCTTCCTAAATTAAGCTAAATGCACTGCAAATTTCTCTCCGTCACTAATAGCTTTCTGCATGCTTCACATGGGAAGGATTGTTTGCACTTAGTTATTGTTCCACATATTTCCTCTTTTAGCAGAATTCTATAGGATTTTTACCCAATCATTGACGCATTACGGCTGCTGAATATTTGAATCTCTTTGAATCACTGTTCTTTGAGATCATTGGAAATATGTGCATTTGGGAGATAAATTTGTTTTTCACACATGCAGCAATTTCTCTGTGGAATAAGTTATTCTAAGGAACAGAAGGGAGAGAACTGCAGGATTCAAAGTAGTTTTCCACTGAACAATAAGGATCTTTGATTTAAATTTTATTTCACCTTTGATATTTCAAGGTGAAATTTGGACTTATGAATATCTTATCAGACACCACCACAATTTTGACTCTGAATGGGAAACAGTAAAAAGAGGGATCAATTTTACTGATCTGAATACCTTGTGCTAAAATATTTCCAAAATTTCTGTAACATTAAGTCAGACACTGATTTACCGTTGTTAGGAGTGAACAAAATACCTTTTCTCACAAGCGTATTCAAGGTTTCAAAATGCTCCTAGAGAGCTTGTAACAGCTGTGTAGTGTTGGGTCATTTCGCACTGCCATAATCCAGTTGTGTTATTGCAGTAGGTCTCTCGTGAGGGTTACGTGGGTTGTTTAGGAATCTGAAATATACCCTATGTTGCCATTTAACTTTCACTTACAGTTGTGATTCCCCTCCTTTATATTTTCCTTTAGTGCAGAACGCAATGAAAGAGGATGTAGATCTGACATTCCTGGTTTGGGAAGCAGGAAGCATCTCAGTGCTGCTCTTAGAGATGCTTTGCTGTACTTCACTCTGCATTGTTTGCCTGGATCCTCAAATAACAGCCTGAAGTTATTAATTCTTTTTGGACCTTTGGAATTTCACTCCTTCATAGCCTGAGGTTGTGGAGAAAATGGAGGCTTTCTTGTATTTTAAAGGATTTTATTTATAATTTTACAGTATGTAACTGTTGACTCCTAATCCACTGAGCTATGGTGCTTTCCATTCAGTTCAGAATTGTACATAGGGTGACTGCAACCTTTTCTTTTGCTGCTTCTGATAAATATTATATGTCTGACATTTGAGCTTTGCATCTCACAGTCACCAAGATCCTTGTAACAGCAGAGCCTGAGCACCCATTATATTAAAAAACAACTGTGCTGAAATCCAAGTGTGAGAAATGCCGGTTCACCGTAAAGTATCTGAAAAATGACCACAGCATCCAAGGCATTGGCAAGGACCAATTTCAGTAGCTCAGATGATAATGCAAGAACTCCAGTTGGTTGACAGTGCAACATCTTGTCTACTGAATAACACAGCCTAGTCTTAAAAACTTCATGCACGTCAGGAGGCTGCAGTTTTACATTTGGACACTTTGAAGTGATCTAATTGATTCAAAATATAAATCTGTATTTAAGAGTTTTAAAGACCTTGGAAAATGCAGAATTTAAACAAGAAATAGACTTTCCTCTTAAACGTTGCAGGCCCTGTCCTTATTCAACAAAATTATTATTTATAAACATCCATAAATTTTCTCTTTTCAGCTGCCTCATGTCACAGGCATCAAGAAAGTCTAATCTGTGCAGAATTAAGTCAAACTAGGAAGTTAATGAAAAAGAGCGTGAAAGAGGGTGTGAAATAATTACTTAGTACAGGGTTTAATTGGGTCTTAAAGTACCCCCGGTCTCTAGAGGAGACAGAGCTCCTGAAGAGGAGCAGAACAAAGAGCTGAGAAATTAAGAGTGGTTGACTGTGAGCTGGATAAAGGGGGGAGAAGAACAGAGAAGATGCGAGACTTAGAAAAACTGGGATGCTATTCCAGGTTGGGTAGGTGGAGTGAAAGAAGCCCAGTGACAAGGAGCTGAGAAGCATTCGTCTAACATTTCTGCAGTGAGCACACCTTCCCTGCTCCCTGTTTCATCGATAGACACACATATATTAAAAACCTGTGTGTGGGAGCACCACATGGTGCTTTCCTATATCTTTTGAAAATTCCATATGAAACATTTCATGATTTACCACTTGTCTAGATTTTTTTTGTCTTTACTCTTTCAGTTTTTGAAAACAAATGCTCTCTGTCATTTGTTGCTATCTCTCTCTGCTCACTCCTGGCCTCCCCCAGCAGCCGCAGTGAACGGGCACGGCCCGGGCAGCGCTTCCTGACAGAATTCCCCCCCTGCCCACAGAACGCGTTTGTCTGCTGTGCTCACCAGGGGGATAGGGACAGGAGTGACAGAACTTGGCTTTTTGGTGCTTGGGAGAACAATCTGTGAATAAGAGCGTGGGCAGGAGAAAAGGGGAGGTAGGAGCTGTCTGCTGATTCTCAGGCTTGAGAGACTTGGGGGGTGGTTCAGTCTGCAAAGAGAAAACTTTCCATGACACCTAGATGGAAAAGATCTCTCCTGAGCAGAATTCACAACTTGTGCCTTAACTGCTCTCTGTTCCCTGATCATACATTAAATGGGATTCTGGAACTGACAAACACGTATGGTGAGATGTGACAGCACGTCTTCTCTAAAGGTGGTGAGAGAGGGGCTGGGTGGAGGAAATGGGGATTCCAAGGTGATGGGGAATCTGGATAGACTCAGATGGATTCTTACACATAGCTGCTGCTTGCAAATTATTTTCTTTATTTTGTACAGCAGTTCTGCCTTTTACAAGAAAAAGACAATGTATAAATCTGTCAGACTGGAAAGTACCATAATAAATCTAACACATGCGTGGCATATTTACAGCTTTATACATGCCATTGTTGATGAATCTGGACAAACAGCATGCTAATTGCTGCTCTCCAGAGGAGTTAGGAGGAGAAGAATCTTTAAAGAAGAGCTCCTTGGCATAATAAAAAAATTGCCATTGTCTTTTCCAGCCTTCTCCTATGTGTCCATGGAGGATGGAGTGGGTTATCTGACTTTAAAAAAGTATTTTTGGTACGTTTCTTGAATATCATTATGTGAGAACTCTTTTCCAGAAGAAAAAGTATTTATAAGGCAGGTATCAGCCCTGACAAGGACAAGCAACTCTGGAATTAAAATGCAAAATGGGTTATGTTTATTTGGAATTTTCTGTCATTTAGTAGAGGTTCTTTAATTTGTTTATCTCTCCCTAAAATTGCCTATTGAATTTAATTAAGTGCATCATAGATTTATGAGTCAGGGCAATATGAAGATTTTTTTTTTTAAGCAAGCTTATTTGTTTCTCTGATGAGCTTTTTCAAAGATGTTGTAATTTTATGCCTGGGTTACTGCTGGCACAGCAGAAAGTTCACTCAAATACAGCAATTGCAGATAGGCAAGAGACATGTCAAGGGCTAAATGAAATATGTCAGCCCCCATGGCCACCCATCTACACCCATCCTCCATCCTTGTCGATTGTGCAAGAAATCAGCATTGATGATGCATCTTTAAATTACTCCTTGTAGTTAAAACGCTTTTAGTTACACACACGATATATCTTGAGTCATCACATGTCTCCTATAATTTTGGCATGTTTGCTTTGCATGTTTATCTAGAATCTTCTGCAATTCTCTTCATCTTTTCTTTCAAGAAATATGTCTACTTGTCTGAATTTGTACCCATACAAAAGGTTAAACTGAGGGCTTTGAAATTTTGCCCATCAACAGCAAAAAAAAAGATTGCGTCATTACATTTAACACAATATTAAAGATTGATTATAAAAAATAATCTGTGAAACTTTAGATTATTTCAGTAAATCAAAAGATGATCGGGGAAGTGAGTAGGGGTCTATTCCATGTGTCTAGCTCACTTGAGGGAAGAGCTGTCATTCCTATGAGTAAGGGGCAGGTTATTCACGTCCTGTATGCCTGTATGAATTGTTCTCCAGTATAGTAAATATACCTATAACTGAGCAAACAGAGTCTGACCCAGCTGCAGCAAATTCATTGGAAAGCCCCTGACTGAATCAAATTAAGGGAGAGGAAGAACAGCTTTGCTTTTGGGCCTTCTCTGTTCCTCCAATGACTTTAACACACTGAAATAATTACTAATTGATGGGCTCTGAACTTTGGAGTAATGTAGCCACAGATTATATATAAAAGGATGGTTTACTATACCCATGATAAAGTTATTCCTTTGAGTTTTCACTTCAAAAATGTTTAATAGGTTGTTTTTAATACATATACACAGAGACTTAACCCCCATAAATAATAAAAAATGCTTTTTTAATTGTAAAAATTATGAAACTTTTGGTGCAGTATCACCAAAATGATGAAATTGCAGTGCAAACGGAGCTCATGGCAGCATTCCTATTTACTTCAAATGGGCTGAAGTTTCAACTGCAGTAAGTTATTTACCAGCTATAAATACTAGTTTTTCAAACTGATGCCACACCATGTTGAGGGTTGGGAACAGACCAAAGAAGGCCCAGTTATTCTGGGCCTCAAATTGGCCACTATTTGTTCTAAAGCTAAATTTTACATATTTCATGAAATCTGTAAAATTTGAGGCTGATTTATTTCATCTCAGTAAAATAGGGTAGAAGTAAAAGAAGGAATTTATAAATTTTGAGAACACCAGGTTGTTTGAGATTTTGGTCAGCAACCATGACATACATAATGACTTTGATCAAAATGGGAGGATCTTGATGGCTTCAGCTGAATTTCTTGTTCCAATCTGAGATTGATTGAAGCTAGAAAGGATAGCTGATACTGAATGAAATTTTGCCTGAATTCTTTCAAGCTGAGACGTCTCCATCCAGTAAATCCCATGCTATTGCTACTGTGGCTGTCTGTCAATAGCAATTCCTAAACTGTTGTTTTGCTTTCTTTATAACAAAAAAGTGGTGAGAAGGTCAGAAGTGACTTTTTTTTGGAAAGGCATGAAAACTTGTGACTATGATACAGGCATATGTGAGAGAAAGAAATGGGGCATGGTGAGTAAATAAAGAACCAATGCCTTCTATTCCTTCTAAGAAAAGTAGGAAATACATATTCATCTTCAATTTCATTTGAAGGATTAGTAATGAAGTAAATGTATGAAAGATAAGAAGATACATTAGTGCAGCATATTGATTATAAACTTTTAAAAATTAAAGTTATAGCTTTCTCTACCTGTGTGGTCTTGCTTGTTAAGTTGCTGATCACAGTAATGAATTTCATGTATTTGAAAAAATACAAAAACAATCATGCAAAGACTAAATCTTTAGAGTTATGGTATATTAGCCATGGGAATTTGGGAGATACGTATTTTATTTTAATGAACCGCTTTGAAGTGTATTAGATGTTTTCTGTGACATTAGCAGTTTCACAGATTATAAAAGCAGAAGAGAGGACTGGGATTGTCCAGCCTGACCTCTGGTGTACCACAGGTTACAGTGCTAGTTTCTGTTTGCAGTAGTCTTCTAGGAAATGGGGATATAAAGATATTAAATATTTCCTGGTGAGCTGCTACCAAGCATATCTAATCTCACTGTGAAAAATGCTTCTGTTCTGATTTTGGAATCTGTCCTGTCTTTCCCTGCCGAACTGAGGTCACATTATTACTGTAAACTTTATTGTAGAACAGAATGGTTTTAATTTACTCTGAGTCTTTGTGACTAGAAGTTTCTTCTGAATTTCCTTGGAGAGACACTTGAGAAATAGAATATGTGTAGCTGGGAAGTTGGGTATCACCACATTTGTTGAATAACTAAGACTGACCAACAACACTGCTGGTGTTTTTTCAAACCTTAAGCAAGGCAGCAAAATTGCCTGCTTTAAACATGCTTCTCAGATGGTAGAAAAAAAAAGATTTGAAGCTGGTCTTCAATTTCTTTTCTAAATCTTAAATATAGCTATGCATACGTGAGTATTTCTACCTTACGTGTTTCTGTGTAGTCTTATCTTTCAGACTGTGCATATTGTTGGAAATAATAGTTTTCAAGCTTTAATTCTTTTATGACAATTGTTTGACAAATGAGTGTCTGCGTTTCAAGGAGAGCTTCCATAAGTTCTTTTTTCCAGGTCCCTGAGTGGGATTTCTGGAAGCCCTAGAACAAGGTGGAGGGCCCTCCAGGAGCTTGGTTCAAGTCTGCAGTGGGAATTTTTAGGCTCAGGCTTCTGTAGCAGAACAGGTCACATCCAACCAGGGTAGTCAGGGCTGGGGCTGCTGTGCAGGCCATGAACAAAGGACTGCAGTAATCATTGCCCTCAGGGACTAAGATCCCCTGAGTCACAGGGCTGCCACAGTGTGTTTGAGCCTTGAAACTTCAGCAGTTTATCTGTAATTCCAGGAACAGCTGTCAGAGTCCCCAGAAGCATATTGTGTTTCAGAATCAACATATGCTGACATTTCAAAAATGAGCTTCTCCTCTACCCTAAGATTTCCACTTTATGGGGATCCTGAAATGTCAGAATTTCCTCTGTTGCTGTCTCTCAGTGCTGAAGGGTTTTGATCACTCCTGCTGCAGTTCTCTGTATCTTCTCTGGTCTTCGGTGCTTTCCAAGATGGGGAAATCTGATTTCATGCAGCAGCAGTCTTGCTTCGGAGTTATAAAATGGCATAATCATGTTTTCTCTTTCATTTTCTCTTCATTTCTAAAAATTCCTAATGTTTTATTTGCCTTTTTAAGTGCTTCTGAGTATCAAGATGATGTTTTCATGGTGCTATCCATTATAACTCTGAGATAGCTTTCCTGAAAGATAATAGCTACTTTAGGCTCAGTCACTGAAGATCTACAGTTAAAGTTATTTTTCCATGTATGTTACTTTACATTTATTTATACTGAGTTTTTTCTGTACATTTATTGCCTAAACATCATGAATCGTGAAATTCCTATGCAAGTCTTTGCAGTTTGCTTGCCTTTTTACTACCCTGAATAATTTGTCACCAGTAGCAAATGTTGCTATCCCTGCCACCCCTTTTCCAGATCATTTACAAAAATACTAAATAGCATAAGCCTCAGGCCAGATGCTTCATTTGAAGTCCTACTATTTATTCCTACTTTACTTTCCTATCCTTTTAATCTGTTATTAATCCATATGAAGACATTTCCACGGCATTTTATGAACTTTTGGTTAAGAAATCTTCCCGTAAGCCTTTAGAAAATTCAAACACAGCCTATAAACTGCCTTGTCCTTGCCCTACAGAGAATTTTAACAAGTTGACTTACCTGTATGAGAACTGTGTTCACTTTTTTTTATTATGACAGGTCTGTTCCTGTACCTATGGTTTCCTTTGCTCACTATTTTATGATTTGGTTGAGTGCGGAAACACTTGCCTTTAAAAGCAAGTATCCTGAATTAGGTCACAGACACCTTTCAGTGCGAAGTCAAGAGTTAGGATTTTTCTTTTAGTACATAACAAATTTTTCCAAAAAACAAATATTCCTGTTATGTAAAGACTTTGTCTCAGTATCACCTACCCAGGGTATGTGAGTGCTGTTGAAGTCTTCCATTGTTGTTAGTTTTTGTCCTTAAAGATGCTCGTAACAGTCATTGTCACCTTTCCGGTAAATCAGTAATATATACTTCATATAAAAGTCGATTTTGTTACCAATGACTGGAGTTGCAATCTGTAGTGATTCTGTTCCTCCTTGACGTATTTTATTTATTTAGTAAGTTTTATTCTGGACTTTCTTTAGTAAACAGTCTGTACTAATATTTTTTTCTTATTGCTTAGTTTTAGGCTCAAATTTAGGACTTTGTTACAACTTTATTTGACGCTTCTACTTGAATTTTGTTGATATTTGTCCTATGCTTTGTTGGAGGATACTGAGCTGTTCTAACTTTCCTCCAGGGAGAATTGTTATCTTAAACTGTATGTTCTACTCCTGCCAGCTTCCTTTGATTTTTTTTTTTTGACTCAGAAACATTCTGTAGAACCATTTTAAGTGCCAGCACTGAAACAAATTTCCTTAAGAATTAATGCCATATTCATCTCTGGACATCCTAGACATGTGTCTGTCTGGAGGGATAAGAAGCATTTGAACTTCTTTGAGGCAAAGAGAGGGACTTTATGACCTCCAAGCATCCCTTCCAACCCTATTATTTCTTTTAAATTGATAACTGGGTAAACAGATGCAACTTCTCTGGTCTTCACAAAGTATCAGATCCATATCTATTTTTTTCCTGCAGATGGGGATTGGAGCTCCTCAGAGATAAAGGTAGCGGGTATTCTATTGAAGTGCTGGAGAGACGGATTCTGTTGTATGCTAACTTTTTATTACTGTTAGGATTGAAGGAAAGAATGGTCGTTTTTTCTCCCCAAAATCCTTAAAATATTGCCAGCCATAACTCCATCAAAGTAGACAGTATTTGCTTTTAAGAAATATAATAATTTTTTTTTAATTGGTGATGACAGTACATTCCCAGTCCTTTAAAATATCCTGTCTTTTAGTTAAATTAGTAACTATAATGTCTTGCAACTTGGCAGAATTCTTTCAACCACTTTAGTATGGCCAGCTCTTGCAAAACACAGAAGCAAAAACTCACACCCTAAAAAAGCTGCAATGAAGAGCTGAAAAATAGATTTTTTTTTTGTTGTTGTTGTTGGTAAAAATGTGCATCACTGAACAGAACACCTCTGGTTATTGCAGTTGTTAGGTAACTATGCAGCCTAGGTTAAGTGGAGTACTTATGAATCCTAATGCAATACCCTTCTGCCTAAGCCCATTGTCTGTGAAAACACTTTGGCTTTCACTCTGTATTTGCTTAAAATAGCAGAAGGGGCAGTCATGCTATACTTTATTCCACTTGCGTTCAACGTGATGCTTGCTAAGAATAGGTGGATATCATATTGTATAAAAAGTAGCATAATGGCATGTGACTGAATTTTCAAGGAGGGAGGTGGTGTGTGACTGCACTGTCAATGAGATGCTGCCTCACACTTTGTTATGCAGTCCTGCTTTCATGAAATCAAATTCTGGGTGACTCATCGAATCCACTCAAATATTGTCATAGTGTATCTTCATTGCACAAAACAGTATTTAAAACTTCCTAATCACATTGCAAATAATGTTGATAATTCTTCGTGGTGCTGAGAGTGAGCAATAGACTTCAGAAGATCTTTTAAAAATATCCATTATGTAAAGACATAGACACTATATCTATCTATCTATCTATCTATCTATCTATCTATGAGGTACACAAAACCCTCACCAGAAGCTGTAGAGGGATGTGGATGACAGCACTGACGATGTTATTGAATGTTTAAATAGGAAAATCTACACAATTAGTTTGACTTTAAATGTCTTATTAGAGCTGATTTAACATTTTCCTTGATAATGTCAAACTAGTTTCACTGTTATGATCTACTTTATATTACTGGTAAAACTTGAAGGTGCAAGTCACAAGGACATAAAGATAAGGTTATATACTTTTGAATTTGAAATACAGAGAAGATTTATAAGATGGAGATGTTAAAAATAGGTGAGTGGAAGGAAGAGGGAAATAATAATAGAAACCTAATACTGACTGGGTGAAAGAAAAATGATATAAAATTTAGTATTTCAAAAATTAATGCACAAGGGAAAAATAAACAGCTACAGATTTAAAAAATGGACTCTAAATCCTCTATTATTGTTCAGGGAGGAGATCTTAGTCAGTGTGGACATCTCTAAAGAATTAATCCCTTTCTTAGCAATAAAATAGAATCTGAAGCAGTATTAATAAAGGAAATGAGAACAGAGCTATGGACATTGTTGCACCATCACTTATTCCCTGTTTGCCCACATGCTGAATGTGCAGTTCTGGCTCTGCCCTCTCAGGGAGGATATACTCAGCATTGGAAATGCATGGAAAAGCATAACATGCATGGTCAAGTATGGTCAAAAGCACTGAAAGGTTTCTCAGGGAAGAGATACCAAATGGACTAGGATTCATCCATCTAGAAAGGGAGATGATTGAGGGAAAATATGATGGGAATCTATAAAATCACAAATAATGTGAAGCTGGCAGGTACATAACAAATATGTATTGTTTCCCATTATTAAAAAAAAAAGGAAGTTTCTTAAGATGTTCAGCAGATTTAAAGAAATTAATAGGTGGGGTTTTTTGTATATACTCAGATGCAAAATTCATTATTGCTGGAAGATTTTAAGTACAAAACTGTAAATAGGTATAAAAAAGAATTAGTTTGATAGGGAATAGACAGAGCAATGACAACTAAATGGGATTGCTTGGAAACAGATGCTATTTGGCTCAGGAAAACCTAATTTGTTGATACCTGGGAGCTATGAATATGGACATCAATGGAAGTATGACTCCCTTTTGTTTTATACTCCTTCCTTCCTGGTCACAGCTGGAGACAGTTAAGACCAAACTAATGTTTGTTCAGGCCTCACCTGGAGAAACTAGCATGCAATAATGAAAGAGGGTTATAAGATTTTCATGTGCTGTTGAATAATTCAGAATCTCCAGTGTTTGTGGACCAAACCCAGAGATTATATGAGCCAGATGGAAAATCCTGTGCCTGGTTATTCTGGTCCTCTTGTCACCGAAATCAGGGAAGAAAATAAAAACCCGCTAACGCTACATTTGAAGTGATAGAGAATTAGGCATTACTTTATTCTGGCCTGGAAAATATTCCATACACACATGAGTTTTCCTAGATTTTTCCCAAACTTTATACAGTCCAAACCCCATAGAAATGCATTGGTTCAATGTTCATTGATCCGAAGTTGCATAGTCCTTAGTATTTGGTTTCCTATTGGATCCGGATTTCTTTGCCTCTGATGTTAATGAGGTCCTCACTCCTTGATTTCCTTATCACTCTTTTCAGGACCAGGTGTCTCCAACCATGCCAGGGGCAGTGTCTGGGGTAGATGTTTGTGGATGATTGCTGATGGTCGTTGATGTTCTGCTGATGGTTGTTATCCTTTTGGGTGTCTTTTGGGCTACTCCCAGTCTGTTCAGAGGTTAAGCTCATCTCCGATGAATGGTGCAACATCCCCCTAAAAAAACCTTAAAATTCCTTTCCACAAGGCAAAGGCAAGCCAAGCCTGACTAGAGAAATAAAAAAAAAAAAAAAAATAAATTAAAAGTTATGTTATTTCCAACTCTCTGACCATCCTGGTTACCTGTGTTCATTTCCAGTATTTGCATGTAGAATGATCACATCACCTCTGGCCTTCTTGCCATTTTTCTCACTAATGTACCCCATTCCTCCATTTTTTTTTTCTTGGCTTGAAAGCTGTTTGGAGGAAAAAGGTGAACAAACCCAAAATAACAAAATATTATTCTGGGAATATTACCTGATTTTTGGCAGAAACCTGCAGACACCGCTGTAGTAACTCGACGTTGGTTGATGTAAGGCTCTGCTGAGGAAGCGCAGCTTCCAATGGATTTGCACGAGTGGAGCTCAGCTCCATCTCCCCTCCGGGGTCTACAGCCTCCCTGTCACCCCCCCCAAGTGTGTGCTGTTCCAACCACCTTGCCAGCCACATACACAGCAATACACCGGGTTTTTCTCTTCTTTTAGCTTTAGTTTTTGATGAAATATGACAAAATTTATCTGTCTGAGACCTTTAGTTTTCTGTCAAATTGGCTGAAATTGTTCAAGAGGTTCAAAATGTGCTTGCGGGAAAATAGCAAACTGACAGATGGCCAGGCAATGCAGCCACATATGCCTCATTTCTTGGAGAAACAGGTTAAAAATGCATCATGAGAATAGACTTCAAGAAGGTTGGCAAGGAAAAAATAGGTTAGAAAGTCAAGAATTGACTATTTGATATCCAACTCTGCTCCTGAATGGTCCTTCACCTTCAGCAGGAAGTGCCTTGTGGTTTATGCATCCTTTGGAGCTGCACATTTTCACTGAATTGGCTGATTCCATCCCTTACCTCTGACGTGTTGAGTCTGTCTGTCTTTTTCTGACAAGGATCCCAACCACACTGGGATTCATCTCTAGTAGCTGCAAGTAGGGAATGAGTAAAATTAGAAGTTACTCATGGTACATAGCTGTAAATAACTTATGGGATATAGTGTTATAGCATATATCTGTTATCTTCTGTTATAAACAGTGGGTTAAAGGTCTCCTTGTAGAAAACTAAAATGTGAGTTGGGTTGTATAATGTTTAAATCCTGGGTTGCATATTGTTTAAATTCTCCTTTACTAAGCAGTTTTCTCTTAAATTTGTGTTCTTGAATATGAAAGATTAATAGTGTTGGTTACAGCTGTGTGATACTAGCTGGTGCTTTGCAAGCTTCCAGGTGCAAGCATGCCAGCTCCTTCTGGATTTGACTTTTAAAAACCTGCTTAGTTGAAACCCTAGACCATCTTAAAAATAATTTCCTAACCATTCTCAAGACATGAATTTGCTATGCTAAATGTTTGAAATTAGTGGGAGTTTTCCGTAACTGAGAATGTGCAGAATCACTTTTGGATGTTTTAGACATCTGGATGAATAGATTAAATAATTTCACAGAGCTATTTTTCACTTTGAAATTAACTCTGTGCCAATTCTCTGAAGTCAGCACATGAACATAGTGTGTCACATATTTTTCATTCTTCCGCTTCCCTCAGGTACCTGGTCATATCGAGATGGACAATGCATTTTCTCTTCCTCTGCTTTTCTCTGTTGCACAGTGACTACAGCTTTTGTTCTATTTTAATTGAAAGAAATCAACAGTGTGAATGTTTCTGTTTGTTTTGCTGCATTGATTTCATTTATGGGACCGAATTTTTGTGAAAAGCTGTCTGCTTATATTAAAGGATTGTAACTGTCCTTCTGTGGGCAAAGAATACATATTAAAAATGGAAATCAAGAAGAATTCTTCCACTAACAACAAAAATATTATCTTACACCTTCTTAGAGATGTGGAATTAATATCCTTAGATTTTTAGTAGCAGCAGGTTAATTAAAACAATCACCCCTCCCTTTTTAATCTTGGGAAACTGTTTCATCCCGTGAGATAACATATAATGAAATGTGTTAACTACAGCGCTTCAGGATGACAACACCCTGCACACAGTAGAAATAAGCAAGAGCTGTCTCCTTTCTCTGTCATTCACAGTATTAGTAAATAGATTAAGCAAAAGGAAAACTTTGTCTGACATTTTTTCTATACAATAATATGGAGTTCTAGTCCTAGTTTCCTTTAGTATACAAGTGCTCCATAACTGAGGAAGATAGTTGCTAATTACTAGTAAAGGACTAATTGCAAGAGAAGGGAATGCATGGTAAGGTATATATGTGCCTAGTGTTTTCACTCACACATACAGAGAAAAGATTTTTTTTTTTCTTATTACTGTAAAAATATAAAAAAATGGGTTTTTCTGAGTTCTCTGAAGTAGACAAAATATTGTTCTTTAGCGAAGTCTGCTAATAGAGACTAGCAGATGCTACCTTAAAAGATGTTAGGTAGGTCTAATTGAACACCTGTGCATTTAAACTCAGTCATTGCTTTTGACATTTAGTGCAATCAATTTAAAAGTTGCAATTTTTAATTTACTGTGTTACATTTTCTAAAGTTGCTTTAGTATAAGGTTTTGGAAGAAATTTAATAAAGAAGCATCTCTAGAGCCCTGGAAGATGTAATCACTCTTCCTGGTGAGGCTTCCTCATAACTCACGGAGTTACAGTTAGTGTTGCTCCACTGTCAGAGTGGAGCCTGCCAGCACAATAACTCTAGTGTAGTGATTTCATCAAACTGGTGTATTAGAGGCAGATCCTTCCTCCTCTATTCTTCTTCCAAATGAATCTGTCTGCCTGTTTGTTACCTTCCAGTCCTCCTGCCCACCTCCAAGAGCTCTCTGACTGGAGTTTTCACCCACCATGCTGTAATGGGTGGCTGCTTACCTATTATATTTTAGATATTGTATTTAGATTTACGTATAGGTGTCATCCAATATTGTATATATCTGATAGATTTTTAGATTTGTTGCCTTTATTATCAGGAGTTTTCAAGGATTCTATTACAAACAAACTCACAAACCCTTGCCAATCCTGATGGAATAAAAAGTCTTTGCCTCTGCCAGACTCATCTCCAGTGACATCCTTCATCCTTGGGATGGATATGCCAAGATTGAAGATGCCTGGATGAGTCCGCTATGTTTTGTGGCTGCCCCCTTTGCACTGTACTGACCAGGTGGTTGGAGCAAGGCAGATTGCCATCACACTTGTCTTTTATTCTCTTGTATTTTTAGGTACTGTGTCCTGAAATTTAATACAAGCTAATCCTGATTGCTGTCCCATTGGCTTCTCCCTAGTTTTCTGTGCAGAGATGCCATGAATTTAGGTTCTGATGTGAATCTAGTTAGGCTGCTGGTGCTGCCAACCCCATATAGAGAATAATGAATGATGTTCAGAAAAGGTTCATTCTTCTTTCAGGGCATTCTTAATGAGAAATGATCTTTCAGCCATGGATCTATTTCTCTTCACAACACTGAATATGCAAAGTTTGGTGTCCAAGTAGATTTTCATTTTGGGATCTCGGTGAATTGTTCAAATTCTCTAAGGGGCTAATTTCAAGATGTTGGATAAGACATTTTTTAATGAATTAGGCAGGTGAACTTATTACATTGCAAAAGCCTTGTAATAAAATTTAAGTTTCTGTTTTCAGAGTGTTTTCAGATGGGATTTGCAAGACATTTGCATATAGGGTGTGGCTTTGCCTGTATATTGCAAGATAATTCATACAGTTTGAGAAATTTCTTCTACATCTTCTTTGGATCTATCAAACAGTATTGCTATTTACAAAGGTACTGTGAAGGCAATCAGATGCTTATCATACTAATAGAAATATATTAAAGTGTGTAACACAAGGAGAGTGAATCCAGTGTGTACCAGATCATACATGTTAGTAATACTCTACTGCGAGACACCGAGAGAATAATAGTAGTTAAAGAGAATCAAAGGTTCTCTATATGTTTTTTCTTCCCCTTGATGTTTAATGAAAGCATCATTAATATCAAGCTTTATGCTGGTGCTACTTAACTTTTAACTTAATGTGTTCATATTTCTGTATTAATTACATGGTTCATTTCAAGGGGCAACTATTATGTGTACTAGTAACTTAGGCATCCACTTCACTTAGAGCTGAACATCAAAAAATCTAATATTGTAGGATTATAGCCTCTATCTTACAGCCCTTTTTGATATCGTCAGCTTCTGAAAACAAAGGCTACTCAGCTAAATTGACTCTTTTATTCCTCCCTGGGGGAACTCAACAAAGAAGAGAATTAGCGCTGTTAGCATTTAGACTGTGAAGACTTTAATAAAATATTTTGAATCCCTAGAAATTTCAATCTGGAAAATATGATTCTGACAGGGGGTTCATTGTCTAGAGGTGGAATTAGTGTTGTGTTGGCAGGAGATAAGAATGCTCCCAGTCAGGTGAGGAGTAGCTGTGGGTAATTGGGATAGTGCAGCAGGTCAGCAGATGGTGTAACAGATACTGATTTACAAATACTCAGAAGACTAAAGTAAAAATTCTGTTAAATTTGTGAGTTTAGGGGTGCCACAGCTTGCATGATGGATTGCAGTCATGCACAAGCAGTGCATTTCATCTGTATATGCTGATTTCAGCATGTACCCTACACTGACAAAAGTCTTAATAAATGTGGATTGGTGGTTCAACAACCCAGATGTGACTGAAGATGCCCACAGAATAAAATGGTGAGGAATAGAGGTTCATAGTAATAAAATCCATTATTTTGGAATTGTCTTTTAGAATTATTAAACAGAGTGAAAACAGACGTTTTTAGATTAGCAATCAATGCACACTGAGATAATTCCCATTGCAGTTTTTAGTCTCTGACTGGAACTTTTAGTACCTGGCCAATAAAGTATGTCTGAGCAATAAGAAAGTTGAAATATGTTTGACTTGTCTGTGTTGGGGTTTATTTTGGTATGTCATTACTGGTCCTGACATGAAGAAGAGGGTTTGCAAAGGGCTTTGTTAAAGTTAAGTTGAGAGAATCTTACTGCTCTTGTACAATGCCTAAATTTATGGCTGCCATACAACCTAGGCCTGGAGCTTATAGATATTGCACCAGATACATCTGGGAGGCAGAAACTGATGGGTTATGAATGGAAAAAAGAAGAGGTCTAAACACCTCGAGGTAAAAATTTGTGATTTTGACAGGAAGCTGATTGTGGCTGAGCTTGTTAAAGATTTAGAGGTATTGCATGAACAACAAGAATGCCTATATTTTTGGCACAGGTGAAATAAGGAATGAACATAAAGAGGTATATAATTCTGCTGTTGATCAATGCTAGCATATCATAGAAGCATCTATCTGTGGGCCAGATAAAGTCACCAATGTGTCTCTTTCTATTCATGTGTGTCTACCTTGTCCCATTTATTAGACAGTGCTATATTCCTCCATTGCACAGCTTTTCTCACCGTCAGGGAGAATGTTTGAAGTGGAGAGTGTTTGAAACACCTTCATCATCTTTGCTTCCTTTTGCTTCAGGCTGTAAGCATGGGTATTGCAAGTACCAAAAAACCACCCCATATTCATCGACAGCTCTCTGTATCAACAGGCTTGAGGGGAAACAAGCTGCCAGAGGCAGAAAACAAGTCGTACTTGAGAATATTTTTGAAATAAGAAAGAACAGTACTTCCTTTCATAGCTGTTATGAAATAGTTGAACAGTTTTGCCAGAAAGATCTCCAGAACCATGTACTGATGTTCTTTTCTAACAGAACTCAATAGCACCAGGTTTTTTTCTACATCTTTTTCCTAGATAGGTACAATGTGGAAATGTAGCCTTATTCTTATCAGGAGGAGACTTGTAGACTTTTAGTTAAGCTCAGAGTTCACCCCGTGCGGGAATGTGGAGGAAAGTCTGTGCTTTCCTAACAAAATATCACAAAATAGTTAAAATCCAAATTTCTGAGAACATGAGGACACACTGAAAATACTGTGAAACTACTAGAATGGCACAAATGTAACAGGGGAGCTGGTTGTCTTCCCAACAAGTTCATTATTATAATACATTATTCAGTTTTGCTTTACTGGATAAATGCTGTGGCTTGGCCTGCCCGGCCGCCCGGGAGGCGAGCTTGCGACTCGCCGAGGCGTTCCGCTGTGGAACAGCCTGGCGGGCCGCAGTCTGTGGCGAGGCGAGGATGGAGCTGGCTGCTCTCAGGCCCTCTCTGGGCCTGGGGGGAGCCGCTGGTAACCTTAGCGATCCGCCGAGACAAAGGAGAGGGAGGGGCTCTTTGTAACAGCAGTCCGAGTTTATTCCCCGAACAGAGAGCGTACAAAAAGCCTCGAGGGTCGTCTGCAGCATCTTTAAGTACTGCATCGAGAAGGGGTAGGAACAAAAGGACAAACCAATAGGGAATGGCATGAGCTGACCGTTCACAGATAGCAGGGGTATTAGGGAGGAACATATTTCAAACAAACCAGTGGGGATAACAGGACAATGTAACAGTGCAGAAACTTATCGCAAACCTAAGACAAGGGAGTGATTCGGGGGAGGAGATTCCCACAAATATGGGATCTCAGGGGCGAGGCCAGTCCCCAGCGCCGCCCTCAGCATCGGGGCTGGACTCATCCTCTGAGCAGCTGTCTCCGGCGGGAATGTCCTCCCAGCTCACATCTTTATTTACTTTGAGAGCAAAGGCGGACTGGGTCACCGCCACAAAATGCAAACCACTAATTTATGTATAAGAAAGACAGAGATTTTGCCCTTTTAAATACATGAGATCATTTATTTAAAATTACTAATCATACAGATCTTCACATTGCACATCATTGGATTATTTGGTTTTTTTTAAGAAGAACGTCAAATGACTTACCTTTCCGAATTATGTTTGTATAGCTGAGGTTTCTTTCAGCATCTTCAAAAGCCTCAGGCTCTTCTCCCTGGGCATGATGATTCTAACCTACAAATGTGATGTATGAAATCTGGGCTCCAGAATTCACACTGAAAGAGTGTCCTCAGCTCCCTCCAGAGTCTAAGCAACTGCAGAACTAAACATGCCTGATACGTAAAATCTTCTTCTCTTTTGCAATCATTTGTCCTTTGGGAAAGCAGCATTTGATGAGGACATCATTTCAAATTTGACTTTGGTTTTTGTGTTCCTGTATCACTCCTACTGTTAATTGCTTGTATAGTAATTTAATTTCCTCCTGCAACCCAGGGCTGTCTGTTTACCTTGTCTGTATTTAGCAGAGCCTAAAAAGCCCATCGGTATAGCAGCAATAAAGACAACTAACTTTCTTTGGTTTTGGTCACTACAAAACTCTGCTAACTCGTGGATGATTACTCATAGATGGTGGCTCTCAGGGAGTTTAAATGTGACTGACATTGCCCAGTCTCAGGGGGTTTCCCTTGGTTATAAGTTTGCCAATTTTGCCACACAGCCACTGCAACTGGTTAAATATGTTAATATAATTTTAGTAAGTGTATGTGTATATCACTCCCAGTGTAGCTCTCTGTTAAGGACGGGTCAGAATTATGGTCTTCTGGGGCAATTTAGCAAAAAATCGTAGACCTCAAATCCAATATAAAATTCCCTAATCAATAGATGTCAACAGCTCCCAATTCTGTACAGATTACCCTACACTTCCTTAGTAAAACAAATATTCATCACAAAAGAAAATCTCAGTTGCTTTATAAGACCTGTAAAATTAACTTTTGAAGAAAATCTTTTAATTCAAAAGGAAACTTTTTACATCATTTCTCCAGATATTTATTACATGAGTGAATATAATATAATGATTATAGGTTTGGGAAAGCTTGGGATTCTGGATAACATTGCAGAACTTTGCAGCGTCGCCTAGTAACCCACCCATGCTACAGAATATCTGATGTCACTGTTTTCAACATTGCACTCAGACTGGGCTTGGTTTGCAAGACCAGAAATAGATGAAAATTGCTCAGAAGAGCTTTGTTTTGGTAAAGCAATGATTCTGTCTCTGGTGAAAAATAGAGCTTTGCAATTGCAAATTGTCTCTTCAAAGAGGTCTTTAAACTTTTTCACACTGGAAATTTTGTTTTAAAATAATGAAAAAGTAAATGAATCACTGTAAATGACTCATATTAGAAGATCTTTGCAAAGTGGTTGTCACGAGTAACTCGTCTGAATCATCTGGAACAGTTTTTGTCAGGAAGGTGAGGTTGTCAGCTTTCCCTAAACAATGAGATACAGTAGAGCAGCAGTGCAATTAGAGATCTCTTAAAGTCATCAGGATGATCTGCCTATGATATTGCTGGCTTCAGGCTACTGCATGGTCTGACATTAGTTGCAGCCAAAGGACAACATTAAATAAAAAAGACGTTTCTAAAGTGGAATGTTCAAGTTTCAGGTTATTCCTACATCCAGATGTGATCTTAATTTACAGTTTCTAATTACTCTGTCACATTATATTATTCCACCTGTGTGTACACAGTGAATGGAGAGCAACACATTTCTTCTAGCCTCCTGACTTAGAAAGCAGCAAGAGGATTAATTTAATGCAAATCAATCAAACTGGAACTGGTTATGTAGGGCTTTTTCGGAAGATTTCTGTGACTTTCCCAGGCAAAATTCCATTTTGAAAAGTGATTTAGGGACTTTCAAACCTGATTATTGAGAATTACAGAGTGGAGTCAAAAGCCTGTATCCCTGATAAAGATGAATTGCTCTTATCAGACCACCCTGATATTCAGAGTATCATCATCACTGGAGGAGGGATGTAGTGTCAGTCCAGTAGGGAATGGCCAAAGGCTGAAGCACTTTAGGTTGCATTTCCTCTCAAATTCAGTTTTAGGCCATTTCTGAGAAGCAGCTCAAATAATTACACAAAGTTGTAGTCAGCCTTCAATGGGATTGAGTAAGAGAAACACAGGTTCTCTTAGTGGCACTGCAGTCCCCAAAACTCCCTACACAGAGAGCACTGTGCTGCCATGAGCATCTGCACTGTGTCTGCTTCTTAAAAAAATGAGAGTCAGTTTTCTCTTGCAAAATACCTAAATCAACTCCCTTGAATGTTTCTTTTGGCATATGCCTTTAACCCCAAAACTCCCCAAACACTTAGATCTACATCTGTTTTAGCATAATGACTTTCCACAATGTTTTGAAGAAAATGTGGCTTTCCACAATACATCAAAGGCTTATTATGATTTAAATTCCTCTTTGATTCTGACCACTGGGCAGTTTTCATCTTCTTTCTCTAAATGAGTCTTTTTTCCATGTACTTCCACCAGTTTTTCTTTTGCTCAAAGAACAAACCCAGCTTATAGATACTTATAATCCTTTCATTTTGCTAAATAGAATCTTCTTAAAGTTTCTGGTCTTTTTTTAGGTGTTGACACATGAAGCTAATTTTCTTTTCTTCCCATCCCCTCTGTTGTTTTCTTTCCCCCTAAAACTGCCTTTACTTTTTATTTTTCCCCTTTTCCCCTTGTAGATTGTTGCTGAGATGTCCTCCCCCCATTCTCACTAGTGCTCTGGAGCAGTAGCTGCAGAAAAAATTCCGTTTCAGTGGTGCTATTTCTGGATGCTGCCATCTGCCAGGTTTTACTTCCATTTCAAACAAACTTTCAGTTCAGTTTCATCTTTCATTTGGAGGCACAGCTGCTCCTAAATGCTTGGTAATCACTGGTGTGCAGCACACACCTGTAGCCAAATTTATAAAGGAAATAGGAGAGAAGAGCTATATATTCCCAGCTTGTTAGCCATTAAACAGGTTAGTCAGGAAACAGGGACTCTTATCTTTGCTTGTGCAGATCTTTATTTTGTAAACGTTATTTTCTCAAAGGACTAATAAAGAAGAGTAAACACAGAAGAAGGATTACCAAGCTCCTCTTAGTGAACCTTTGCTAATAACAAGTTTATCAGGGCAGTGCATGTGCAAGGGGCTTGGCTCAGTGTTAATTTGTCGCTACCACCAAATTAACTATGCTCTATTTTGTTTTCTTTCCAATTTTACATCCTTGATTACATATTCATAAAACTGTCCTTCCTTCCAAGCATGAATACAACTGCTTTGAAAATATAATTGTCTGTGTTTATCAAGCACCTAATTTGTTTTACTTGCCAGCTACTAATTACATAGGAAATATAAATATATTGCAGGTCATATATTCCATTTGAAGCACTAAAAGAAAAACTTTCTGAATCACAAAATTGAATTTAAGTTGCAGCATGCGATACACAATGTGCAGTGCTGTCTCCAGCAGTACTAGTAAAAGAAAACAAACATTCTGGCTGATTTCACATTCAGGTTTGTCAAAATATACTGAGTGATGTGCTTGTTCTGTTTAAAGTGAATTGTTTTGGTAGCCTCTGAGAGCTTTCTCTATCTTTGATTTCTATATATTCTGAGTCTATCACTGCTAAAACTTGTTTATGGTAGAGCAGAGAAAATCAAATGCAAAGCAGACTGAGAACACACTAGGATTTGGTTTTATCCACCATGTCGTTCATTTTATGTTTCATCCATTTTCTGAAAGAGATATGCAAATTCTGTCTTGCTTCCGAGCTGGATTATTGTACCATCTCAATCCATTCAAAGCAATAAAATGAGATTTAATAGACTATGTTAGTTAATTGTTTAGGAAACATGGAGTTTTAATCACTGTGACAACCACAGATCTGGGACTGGAGAGCAGAAGCTCTTTTGCATATGTAGCAACTCTTGCAGAAATTTGGTATTAGCCAGCAAATTCCAGCTTTCACACCAGTCTTTTAACTACTGTCTAGAATTTATATAGCATTGAACAAACTACTGACTATTTAAGCTTAGTAACACAATTGTATGGCAGGTCACTAAACATAGATACAACTCTGGATATTTGGAATTTTGACAGTGAGAAAGAAGAGCACTGAATTTTAAAAAGGAAGCTGATGCTAATAGAGCACATCATGAAGAAAGATATTATCCATCAGGAATAGATTGTAGTTTTTAGGTCCACAGCGGACACAGGGCTGAACTCATTATATTACATGGTTGTAAATGAGTTCTGTGGGTTATTTCAAACACACATTACAGGATTACAGTACAGTTATCTAGAGAGGTACTTGGGAGCCATCAAAGCATTAGTCCTCGGATTTTCCCTATAGTTTGCTGTAGACTAATATTTATGTTCTTACTAGAAAAGTATATTTACTCCCCCTTTCCTATGAAAACTTAGGGAGTTAAGATTACTGCCCTATGGCATATGCTTGGGTTTCCAACTCTTGGTTATTTCCATATATACAAACTGTACAGAAGCACAGCCTTCAGACAGGAGAGGGGTGTGTGGTGCTGACAGATGGGTACCCTGTGCCACCATCACAGTAATACAGGTGTGTTTGAACTGGGATTTTGTTCAGCCCTGGACTCGAATTAGAACTGGTGTGACAGCGTCTGACGTCAAAGTAGGTTGAAAGAGATATGTTGATTTCAGTGCACTTCAGCTTAGATCCTATAATAGTTTTTCATGTGGTTTTCCTTCATTATGTTAACAGAAGATTTGATGCCTCTGATTTGGTTGTGCTTGTTCCACTTTCCCTCTCTCGCTACTTTTCATGATTTTCATTTGTAGTGAGTTGTGTTGCCTGTCACTGGAGGCAGTGGTTGTTGGAGAAAATCACAGTTTCTAATAGTGACTGCAGGTGGTTTAGGATAATTATTATCAATAAGCAAGAAAGGTGACTGAAAATAGAAAATCTGGAAATAAAGCTACCATCTAGAAAGCAAGGGTAGGTAGTAGGGAATCAGGGCACCAAAAATGGAGAAATCAAATGCTCACTTCCGTGATGGTGGATTCCAGTTCATTAAGAAAATATTTATTGCTTACATGGGCTTTTAGCAAAATTTGCCTAAAAATCCAAAAGACCAGTTGGATGATTTAAAATGTAATAAGCTATTATAAATAAGAATGAGATTACCAGAAAGGTATTGGCTTCCTCCTGTCATAGAATATTTAAACATAGAGAGTAGCAGCTGAAGAGGGTTTTGTGAATAGTATTCACTAAGTATTTTTAAAATATATGTGGTTCCCATCTCTGACATTCTCTGTGTCCCTCCTTTTTTTCTGCTTGAGTTAGGAAAAGACATCTTCAGTTGTTAATCTTTAAGATTGCAGTGGCTTTAGGAGAGTCATCTGAGATTTGGGGTAAGGACTACTGCACTTATTGAGCCCTGCAAATGAAAATAGATTTTGGCCCAGGTTGTCAAATGCTGCACACATCTCAGTGGCCCACTGCACTGTGTTTTCTCTTTCCTTTTTAATCTGGTGAGAGGAGAGGGTAAAAGATCATCCTAAGCTTGTGTTTGAGAAGTCAGTTTATGGAATGCAATTCCTAGTGATTTGTGTTACACAAGATTATTTTAGTAACTGTTTTGAGTGGTAGAAATGTCCTTGGTGCCATCAACTTAATTTTTGTCAAAACATAGTAACTTGCTGAAAGTGCATAATTAGAGCATTTCAGTGGTGGTGCTGATGGAATGCTCATTCTTGTGGCATTTCTGGTAAGGCTCACAGGGCTGCTGGGTCAAAAGATTAGGGTTTTTTTCCCTGTTACTAGTAAAGATGCATTTTTATACCTGTGTATAAACTTTCAGTGCTGTGCATCCTGATTGTGCACTTTCAGAACAGAAAGGTATTTTTTACCCCCCTCCCCCCTTTTTTTCCTCTTTTAAGTGTCGTGGTTTCCTTACATTTCACCAAAGTATGCTTGGATTGACCTTGGGGGTCTTGGTTAATTTGAGCATTTTATTTTTCAGCCTGTGTACTGAAAGAAGAAATTAGAGAGAGTTGTCTCCAGAACACAAACTCTGTTTACTGGTAAGGACTTGATCAGGGAAAATTTGTCTAAATAATTCTAGAAGCCAAAGTTGCAGAATAGGCACCCCCCGCCCACCTCCCCAAGAAACCCAAAGCAGGTGCTGAGGTAAAATAATGAGGTAAGATTTGTCTCTGCTGAGGCTAAATGTCTGACTTCAGCACTGCTGGGCACTTTAACCTTGAAAGAGAAAGACTAGTGCGCCATGTTAGAATACTGAGTAACTTCACAGGCAGTCTTTGCACTGGCTCTGGATGATGTTTGAAATTTCAGAACTTGGAATGAAAAAAAATTAATCAGAATCTGACTGATTCCCTATAGGACTGTTAAGGGGAAGAAGAGAAATGATCCTTCTAGCTTACAGTGGGTCTGCATTGGCCTTATAATATTTAAATGGGTGAGACACCCTCATGCAAAGCTGTAGAAACTGAAGTCAGTGCAGGGGCAATGTAATTCCTTCAGGATATTGACAATGAGTCTTGTGCAACACTTCAAATGATGTATGGTTTAAAGAACATCTTTTAAAAAGTGTTTCATCCACTTTTAAAAGCTTACATTGGAAGAAGTCTATCACCTTCAGTGAAAAACTGTTCCAGTGTTTAATTAGCCCTTGTGATGGTAAACTGTTTCTTATTCCAGACTGAATTTGTATGACTTCAGCTCCCATCTGCTGGCTCTTGTTTTTCTTTGTCAACAACTTTGAAAAGCTGCAACCACAGCTCTCTCTTTCACCTGTATGTACAGTGATCAAGCTACAGCTGAAGCTTTTCTTGAAAGCTAAATATATTTAATGCCTTAATCCCTGCATTGTAAGGCTTGTTTCCCAGCTGGTGAATCACATTTGTGGCTCTACTTTAAATTGTTCATTGCTTTTTTCACATCTTCCTTGAATTAGATGGGGAGCAACAGCCTAATAAGAGCTTCACTGAAGCTGGGTTTAGAGGTGATACTGACTTTGTTCTTCTTCAGTTGTCTTCTTTTTAATCATGCGGGGATAGTATTGGTCTTTTCTGCCACTGAACACTACTGGGAAATCATTTTGAGGCAATTACCTGTGATGGTCCCTAAGCTTTTCCCTGTACTTCTGTTTTTGGATTAACACCATGACTTGTCTCCAAATTTATTACATAATAAAGTGATGTATTAAAATGTATTTTACTTAACTGTAGTTAACTGGCAGTATATATCAGGTTTATACCATCTGTTCATCTGCAAGATGCCTAGTTACTGCTGCCCTTTCTGCATTGCCTTTGCCCTTTGAAATACACAAACTAAGCTGGCAGTCCTACCCCCCTTTAAAAATTTCCTACTTTTTGAGACATGCTAAAAGTTAAACCTCAGTGGTTCAAAGAGATCTTTGACTCTGTGCTCAGTATTTGGCCTGGTTAATTTGGAAAGAGCAGTAGCTTAGGCTGGCTCTTGGTGACTACAGGAAAATTATTTGTTTTTCATTCACAATTTATCCATAAAATACAAAACAAACATCTATTTAACATTTGCACATTGATTGAAGAAAAAAATCTAATGCAAATAATGGATTTTTCCCTCATTTAGAATTCTCTTTTCCTCCTATGTTTTCAAAGTCTCTTGTACTGCAATTAACCTATTGCCCACCTTTAGTTCATTCCTTTAACTTCCAGTATCTATTACTATTGTTTTACAATTGGTAACATGTTAATAGCTAGTTTAGTGTCCTTTCATTTTACACATGGAAAGTCCAGATTGTGTGGTTATTTTCATACTTTCCTTTAACGTGGATAGTACTTGTGATGACTTAATTCTTTTGAATACACTATTGAAATTCTAGCTGTTTGATTGAAACATCTTTTTAGATAATTCTACTAATTTTATGGATGGTAGGGGCTAACAGGATGAAACGTAGAAGGAAAGAATTTAATCTGAATCTGAATTCCCTTAAAAGGTGAATTTTCATTGCTTTTCAATGGGATTTAGGAACCCATCCCTCCCTTGCCTCCCTGAAGATCGTAGTCTAAATCTGGACAAATACTCTGTTACGTATAGAGAATTAGCTTGCAAACTGTTCATTTTATCCCTTTATTCCTCTGAAATACCATAGGGACACATAACATTTTATTCTGGATCTAGTGATATTAGCAACATATCAGCAGTGGTTTCTTTTCACATATGGAGAGGGCATCTAAATCTTCAATTTTTCCTGCATTTAGATAAAATTCTCCATCAACTTTTCAGTTCACCTTCAAATGGCCTCTGTTGTCGTTAAGAAAACAGACTAGCAAATAAATAAAACCCAATAAAATTTTGAGAAAAAAGGAGAAATTCACATCTTGGGTAAATTCCAAGTAGCAGGAGCCTGAGTTTGCTGACCTTGTACTTACCCCTACAATTGAATTATGGTGATGCTCCAGTGTAGCTGCAAAAAAAGAGCCCTTTGAAAATGAGGCAAAATGTAGCATTACTTGCCTTGGGGCAACTGTTACCTGCTCCTGATGTTCCCTGGGCTTGCAGTTGGAATTACAGAGCCAACAGTACTGTCCCTCAGCCACATCTGACTGGCCTCTCAGAGAGTGATCAGACAGTAAGCTTTTTGTAGCTTAATTAAAATACCTTTCTATCTCATCCTTCCCCATCTTCCATGTTGAAGGTTGTCTTCTTTGATTAAGCAAATGCATAAATGACATTGGTGCCAGAGCATTTATTATGGATAGTGAAGCCATCTCCCCTGTTGACCAATCTTTTCTGATCAAAAACGCTGACCATGCAATTTTAATGTTGAGCTGGAGATATAGAAGCTATTTAATGGGTGGAGGAAAATTACCAGTGAAGACTTCATGCTTAAAATTTGCAACAACAATGATTAGAAGAGCTGTAGGGAGAGAAAAAAAAAAAGGCATCTGAAGAAATAAGAATAGTAGGAGAGGTTTTTAAAATAAGGAAAAGAAAAGATGTGGATCTGACTCTCACCTAATAAGAGTGCCCCGTCAGGCAGTGTTACTGGTGGGATTGCAGATGGAGCAGCCAGGAGATCCTGAACTACTGGTTCTGTTTCATTAGGTAGATGGCTCAGGTGTGCTGAGCCCAAGTACTTCGAGGTGCTATAGCTTTGTGTGATGTAGGATCTTGAAGCCCAGACAGGTTTGTTCTCAGATAACCAGTGGTTTCAGAAGGAGGCAGCTCTCCACATTGTCTTCTGAAATAAATAAGTGAATACACTTTTTTTTATCTGGGCTTTGATTTCAATCTAGGCAGCACTACTCATTCAGGGATTTATAAGACTTTAATATTGAAATTATATCTGTTGAATAGTGTGATCTTTAATGCTCATTCTGATTTCCTGAAAACTCCTTGGACAAAAATCTTTGAATGATTGATGAATTTATGAAAATATATTGCAACCAGCAAAATGTTCAGATGCGTCATGCCTGCAGTATAAAAAAAAAGTCACATACAATTATTTTCTTGGTTAGAGACAGGTGAAGAACCTGATTCTACTAGAGATGGGAGTGTTTTGGAAGTAGCCCAAGACTGGGAGATTTTGCCAAAATGTTAATGAGTGGGATGTCAAGCCTCCAGGCTATTTAGAAATTTAAAGCATTGCAATTAAAGCTGGTGCAGGAGCCTGCACAGAAGGATATTGCTATAGCACCCTGTGTTCTTCAGATGGACAGGGAGGCTGAAGCCTCTGAGAGCTGCATTTCTTTACTGATTCCTCTGAGATTCACCCCTGTGCTGCTGGGGCAGCTGTGCTGCATCGCAGGGCTGCTCCTTGAGCTCACCTGCTGTCCTCAGCCACCCATGGACACCCTGGTTGTGCAGAGGACACTGTGCCTGTGTACGCACAGGATGGCAGGGGCACCTGGCCCAGCCCTGCTGCACACTTGGTGTCCATGCAGCATCGTCCTGTGTGGAAGGAGGCTCTGTGTGGGCTGTGTTTTCCAGCAGGGTGCAGCTCATTGCAGGACAAAGAGCCAGGACAGTGAAAGGTACTGCTGGGATGAGCCCTGTTCCAACAGGGAGGGTACAGGGTGGCTGTTACAGAGCCCTCAGGGGACACTTAAAGCTCCCAACTTTCCCCGAGAGAATTTGGAGTGTTCACAGCCTGCTGTCTCCAGGGTTGGTCTGCAGCACACCTTTCACTGACCACGAGCTGTCACACATTGCAATGGGGCCTTGATTTCCACATGGCCAAGCCCATGCCTGGAGGAGAGTCAGTTCTCTTTAAAACGAGACAGCAGCAGGCAGACAGCAAGAGCAAGTGGAATGTCCAGCAGCAGCATGTACTGTAATTAGATAGGGATAATTCCCTCCTGAGCAGTGATCTTTTTTGAGGAGACTGTCCCTTAACCATTTGTGCTAACATGATTATTGGCAGTGCAAATCGAATAAACACCATAACAGAAAGTTAAGGAAGGCTTGCAGCCTGAATGCATAAACAAAACGCTTGGATCAGTTTTATGATGATGGAGTGAGTACTAGTACACGAATGCATTATGTGATTTACCAGCAGCTAAGGAATGGATTTGTTTCTGTACCTGCACTTGGTACCAAACCTCAACACCAGTCATACAAGTTCTTGTAGCCTCTCTTAGAGAGAACAAGCAGGATCTCAACAGACATATGATATGGCACAGCTTTCCTCAAGAAATGGGCCTGAAAGTTTGACCCTCCCTTCCTCAGAGAGTCTCTCAGGAAGCAAATGCTGCATGGGAAAGATTAGTCTAAGGGACTCCTATGTTTACCCCTAATTTTGTTGAGAATTTTATTTGAATATCAGCCACCAAAATGGAGAGAGAATAAAATACAGCTTTCATTCTCATATGTCTTTGGAATTAACAGCCAGGGATTTTGCTCAGAAAGAAAGCTCTTTTGGATTCTGAACTGCAAAAATGGGTTTCAGACACCTTTTATTTTTCTTTTTGTTTGGCAGTTTTTCACCATGAAGTCAACAGAACATTGGCTAAAAGAGAGAAACAAAGTATTTTACTTACTCAGAGGTTATTTTTCCTGAAGGTATTGTCCTGTAACATTCCAGATCTGTTTGCTTAAATCTGTAATGAATTCAGTTATCTAAGAAGAAGGTGGAAAATTCCCACCAAAGAGCCTACAGCTGAGAAATATATTAGATATATGAGAGAGGTGAGAGTAGTTGCTGTGTCTAAGAAAAATTTAATGTGAGAACATTGGGAGGAGGGGGAATCCAAAGCAAATGGAATAGGAACAGGGGAGAAACTCCCCTGGAAACAATAAGAAGATAATGAAAAAGTCAAATTTTCCTGTAGTAATGGCCACTACAGGACATCTAGCAGAGGAAGAAGACTTTAAGCATAGCTTATTCAAGTCCTGTATTGCTAAGCAACATGCTCAGACTTCAACTGTTCTGGCTCAGCATGGAAACAATAAAGAAAATGTGTGCATTGTAGGGGAGGAGGAGGCAGGTGACACAGGTCCTCTTGATGTAAAGAAAGTGTATTACAAGCAGGCCCCAAATGCCAGATTTTGTGCTATACAGTTGGGTGTATTGAAATGGAGCTTGGGGAGGAACATGGGTGTTAGAATCCTGGATTCTTTGTGCCTGGCTCTGTACTCAAGTCCACATAAGCATTGCTTAGTCCCAGCACCATCTTTTACCCATAGGTCAGCATCGTTCTGTCTCCCAGCCTAAAAAAGTTTCTCCTCTGGGTAATGGACCACCAGAGTGGCACAGAGGAAGCAGGACATGGTGAAGGTTACACACTGATTAACTAGTTGAAAATACTGTTTTTTCCCAGTAGGAAAATTTAGGAAAATTTTAAGGTGACCAGCTTTTGCTATTTTTAAGCTTAACCTTTACTGTGAGAGCTTAAGTTTGGTTAAAGCCTTGCTGCGTGTGGAGGGGAGAGGCATCTGTTCTGGCCTTCCTCCTCTTGCAGAATGAGATCTGAGGCAGAGGGCTGGCCATTGTTCTCCCCTCAGGGCAGTGTCAGGCCGAGCTGAGAGCTCTCTGGGGCAGAGTCCCAAGAGCTGCTAAATTTCTCTGTTGATGACAGCGACTGGACAGCTACTCAGCTGAAATCTCAGCACCCACCAGTTGCTCAGCTATGGGCACAATGATGAGAGCTATTAGCATTACCCGTAGCAGTTCACAGAGTCATAAATAATGGAAAGGAGGTTTTCCTGCCAGGACAGCATGTACAGAGTGGTTTTATGGTACAAAAAAATCCCTTGGCTTTGACTTTAGGGGAGCTTTGTTTAATTTCTAGATTTGTCACAGACACATCCAATTGTAGTTATGTCTAATCTCTGTTCCCAGAACAAATGCTTTCCATAAATAATATAATTAGCCAATCTTGTAATAGTATAATACTTTCTGTGACCTTTACAGTGGCTATGAATTCAAAATCACCTTTTCTTAATCTTTATTTTGATTTTGTAATGAGAGCAAGAAGATGCAGTACCTTTGCTAGTCCCTGGGAGTCACAGTTTTAATACTTATTGCAGCTGCAGAAGCATCATCGACTGGATGTCAGGAAGGCAGCAATGGCTGGGACCCTTCCTTGAAGAAACTTTGCTGAAAAAAAATGCCACTTCTACTAAAAATATCATTTCTGCAATAATAAGCATTTTTTCCTCCATCAAAAGCTTAAATTGTGCAAAATGCTGCAGATTTTCTGACAAGATTTTCAATTTTTAATTTTGGGTTTGTTTTGATCTGAAACTGCTCTCTTTTCAACTCTACTATGGAATGGCTTCAAAACAAACCACCCGGCTACATTTCCTCAAGAGCAGCTTCAGCTGAAGTAGCCTCTGAGTTTTGGTACATCTGAATGTAACTGATGTTCACTTAACTCACTCTTGTGCACAGACGTGGTTGGAAATTTTTATGACTGCTTCTCCACTTAATCATGCATTCGATGGAGCTATGCCAGTGGTTCTGATATGAAAATTATAAATGTTTAATTTTTACATTATATAACTATGCTTTAAAAGAAACCCAAACCAAAAAAAAAAAAAAAACCCCTAAAAAAACCCAAAAACCAAACCAAAAAAAAAAAAAAAAAAACACCAAAAAAACCCCAAACCAAAAACCCACAACCAAAAATACAACTATTAGGTATTTTTGTATTACGGCAACATTTTTGTCCCCGAATGAATTTTCATCTTTTCAATTTGAATAGGAGTTTGAATAACTTCAGTGCTGAATTTTGGTATGGTGGGACTTTTATAATCATAAAATCATGGAATATTCTGAATTGGAAGGAATGCAGAAGGATCATTGAAGCTCAGCTCCTGGCCCTGCACAGGACAACCCCAAGAATCCCACCATGTGCCTGAGAGCTTTGTCCCAACACTCCTTGAGCTCTGTCAGGCTGGTCCTGTGACCACTGCCCTGGGGAGCCTGTTCCAGGTCCCGACCAACCTCTAGGGGAAGAATATTTTCCTAGTATCCAACCTAAATCTCCTCTGGATCTCGACAATTGTAATTAGAGTTAGAAAACTAATGATCTTATTGTAGAAAGTCTGCAACATAAAAAGATATTGCTGCTCTTTTAAGAAGGGTGAAATGAAATGCAGTGTTTTGGTCACTGTGACTTGCAAAGCTTTGACTGTAGCCAAGAGTTAAACCCAGCAAAATTAAAACCCAGCAATGCTAAATTTACTTTGTCGCTGAAAGACTGTAATCTTTCCCTGAAGGCTTTAGTGGACTGAGGTAGGAGTTCTGACTTGATTTTCCTGTGGCCAGAGGGGTGTTTGGGCAATGGATCACAGTGTGAAAAACACTGTTAATCCTGGCTGCTTTGCAGGAACAAAATGGTGAAGTGAGTTTGGTGACTTTTAGCAACAGTACTGAGAATCTTAGTTGTAAAGTAATAAAACTTTCTGGCATGGATAATACAGTAAGTAATGATGACTGCATTCCAAAGGGATAAAGGCTAAATATCTGGAGATTAAATAAAACAAACATTACTTTTCTGTGGGAAACACAGCAGCAGCCATTCAGTACAATCCATTGAAATCCTGGGGCCACCTGAAATGCCAGATGGCTCTATTCTGTATTTTAAAAACTACATTGTAGAGTATGTAAAAGTATAAACTTTAGGAAGTTTTTTTCAATATTTAAATTAAAACTGGTATACTTCAGGAAACTTCTGTGACAATGTAAAAATTCTGCTTCTGTATCTGACACTGATCTTCAACTATAATACTCGAGTGAAAGGACTGGATTTGTGAAACTTTTCAGGAATTTAGATTCTTAGAAATAAGTACATCACTGAAATAAACAGGAAAAAGAACTTTATTAATTATTTCATTCTACACATAAAATTGAATTTGTTGCCTATAGGCTCAAATTTCTAGACTCCAGGTTCGTATTAAAGGATTCAAGGTGACTGTCTTTTTTTAATATTTTGGGAACAACTGTTAGATACAAAAATTACTACATTTAATTCAGTGGTTTTAAGAGTAACTTAAGCACAGCCAAACTGACATTCTGCTGTAAACAGATACAGCCATCCCTTTACCTTCCTTCAGCAGTCTGAGCAGATGGATGAGCTTTGTGCTGTGCCCTAAAGGTGAACCAGCTTTGGGATATGTCTCAAACCATGGTGCAAAGTGACTTGATTTAAGGGCCCTCTACTGAGATTTGTTGTCACCAGTCCATATTCCCAGTAGGGGTTTGCTGCCGTCAGTCCTGGAGATAGGGCTTAGACGGGAGAGTCCCAGTGCGTATTGGGCTATCCATGATCTCCATTTTATCCTCCCAGTAATGAAAAGCCAGTGGGGGTCTTGTGATGTTGTGCCCCTGAAACAAGGTTATTATTAATTAACCAGTGAAACAAACAGCACTCTACCAAAGCAGAGTTTTGGTGTTGCATAGCGACCTTTAAAAATTTCTATAAATTTTTTGCAATGCTTCCTGAGATGCTGCTGTACATTTTTGGTTAAAGGGGCTTTAGTTCCTTAGGGGCAGATTTTGTACTAAAGGAAGCAAACCACAGAAACCACAGAAAGCTTGTAACACAACTGTTGAATTAGCAAAACACGCATCATATGTACAGTGCAGTTTTAGGCATGTCTGCATACAAATATGATTGTTTATACCACCTGTGACTGTGAATTTGGAGCGGTTGGCAGAACCCAGCTACATGTGTGGTCAGCACAGGGATCTCAGTCCCAGGATCAGACAGGTCAGGGCTGTCAGGAGCTGTGTCAGAGCTGGGATGGCTGCTGGCTTCATCCCACTGCTTCACAGTCCCCTGCTCTGCAGAGACTTCTGGCCTGGCCTGCCCTTCACCAGGACTGGGATAAGTGTGCATGTCTGAGTCTTTGGGATTTCCGCACATTCATCACTTTTATCTGATCTGTTACCCTGGATTAAAAAAACTAAAACCCCCAAATTTTTTCTTTAAGAGTTACTGAATTTATTTCTGTTAAATAAAGAATTGGTTAGACCTAAAGGTGATGCATAAGGACATTTTCTTAGGAGAGAAGACAAAGAGGGGCACCTGGAGGTCTCCCTCATTACTGGAACTTTCCTAAGAATTTCTGTAGAGATGTTGATTTACTTTTTCATTTTTAATGGTGTTTTTTCAGGGTTTTTGTGCTGGAAGCCATGGCAGAAGCCCTTGATCCCATTTGTGACCACAGGAACTTGTGGCAGAAGGCCCAATAAGGCATTAAGTCAGTGCCAGGGCGCTCTTTGTTATCTAAACAGTTGTATAGTTTCATCTCATTCAATATGCAATATCTAGGAAAAAACTTGCCAAATACTGCCAAGACAGGCAGTTTTATTTGCTTATATAAAGGGGACTGATAGAAGGGTTTGAGGAGATGCTGAGCCAAGCTTTTAGGATTACCGTTTCTGGAAGGCTAAGGAAGAACAGAGAGTGTTCTGCTATGCTAAGGTCCTTTCCAGCTAGCTGCCTTCCCAGTCCCTAGTGCTATTCTGACCTTTTGGGACTTTCTGAAGAAAGGAGAAATGGATTTGCAGATACACGTATGCAAAAAGCAAAGTGATTTGTATATGATATCTCTTAAAGAGAGAAATCCATGGGCAAACCCCTCTCTCTCTGTAGAAAAATTAAGTCATGTGGGGTTATAAGTTGAAGAGGATGGTTCTTTCAAAAAAGTTTTGTTACACCTTACCTTACACCTTACAGAACTCTTGGCCTCCAGGATGGGAGTTCCTGGGAACACGAGTGTACTGCAAACTTCACTATGAACTTCATGTCTTGAACATTTTGGGGTGAAAAGGGGTGCTGGCAGGGTAGGCTGAGGTATGTGGTTCTGTGCAGTGAGTGATACCTACACACAGATCTGCTTTTAGCTCCAGCTGCCTGTCCAGGGATCATGAACTGGATGGACTTGTGTTTACTTTGTGTTTGGGAGGAAGCCTGTCAGAGGTACAATGTTCTATAGCCTAAATAACCTTTTACTTTTCAGGTAAGCAAGTGAGCTATTTCTGGCAGAAAATACGGGGGTCTTTAAACTCTTGAAGAGAGATGTTTTTGTTTGTTGGTGGAAATGCCTGTTGGGAGCAGCTCTGGTAAAGGAAACATGACATGTTTCCCCTTATTGCAAATATACAATCTATTCACTGTGACAATGTAGTCAGAGTAGACTGCTGTACCCATTCTTCCCTTGGAAAGCAAAAACAGTTGTTTAATTGACTTTTCTGAAATAAAATCAGATTTAGCTTCTGTAAATCACCTCTTTGGCTGCCAGTTTCCTGTGATAGAGATCCTGTGATTCCTTCATGGATGCCACCACATCCCTGAGGTACAGATACCTCCTGGCTGTGTGGAGAGCCGACACCTGTGAGTCTTGCTGTCTCTTGTGGCAGTGCTCAGTGCTGGCCTTCCCCAGAGAGAGCAGTGGGTCATGCTTCAGAGTAGCTTTCTCCTGATGAGCAAAGCACAGGGAAGGAATGCAAGTCAAAGGAGAAGCTGCTGTGTCTTCTCCTCTGTCACAGAATGAAGCCCAGGTAGGGACCAGGCAGTGTCCAACACCTGCAAAGGCAAATGATTATGCTCTCACTCTACATTAGCTTGGTTTACAAGGTACTATGCAATTCTAATAAAGATAGAATTCAACTGAAACAACATGAATGTGATGGTGTATCACAGCTGTTACCTCAAGCTTAGCTAGCAGCAATTTAGTGATCAAAATAATGCAGATTAAATAAGGTCTCATTAATAAAATTTCATTTAAATAGCTTAAAAAAAAATCAAGTGTCAATATGGTTTGTTGTTTTGTTGGATTTTGTTGGTTTTATTTTTTTTTATTGAATTGTCAAGTCACATCTGTATTTTGTTGTGTGCCATGACTTTGCTATCAGACAGTAGCATTTGTCTTGTCATCACAGCAAATGTCTTGGGTAGGGGATTGGAGTAAATCAGTAGCAAAACTAAGTGCCATATTTGTGTTTACATTTGGAGGCTGCTATGAGTTTTTATGAACCACCTCAGAAGTAGCAGCTGCAGCTTCTTTGGGAGGATATTTGCTCTGATATTAAGGGAATGGAAAGTGGAGGAGAACAATGAGCTTGTATTTGGCCAGGATTTACTTGGCTCTATTACAGTCGGTATGATGTATATTAAATAGATCCGACTTGCTGATATAAGTTTGTCCCTCTAGTAATAGAAAGGAGCCCATTTAATGCCTGTATTTAAGGTTGTTGCTTCATCCTCCCACACCATGTGGAAGAATACCTGTATGTATTAAGAATCTAATTCAAATTCTTCCCCCGGTTGCAGTGGAATAGGCTTTTGGTGAAGCTGCTGTGACTTTGCTGCATTTTGTTATCGCACAGGTCTGAGACATTTACACGTATTCTGGGTTAGTTACAGCCAGAGCAGTACCAATTCCTGGTAGGCTTATAAAGCCCATGAGAGCTCTGGTGAGGATAAACCTGTGGAAAAGGAACTTTTTCTCAGCAGCAGAAACTAAAATTCTGCTTTATCGTTTTCTGCCCACTCCCAACAGTAAAACAAGGCCTTGAAGCTTATAAAGCTTTCTGTTGAGCAACATCTGAAATTGGGTAGCCTGCTTGTCTGGGAGGTGGTAGAGTCTGAGGCCCTTTAAATGCCACTGCATTGCCTTTTCATTTATTATTCATTCAGTGGATATATCAAATAGCTGCAGGCATCCATCTGTCATTTTGAGGCCTGTCCCATCAATTCAAACATGCAGCTGCACAAAGGGATGGCCTCTCAATATACTTGCCTCCGTCCCCGGCCTCCTTGCCTGTCTGGAAAATAAAAATAAAGGCTGATGGATGAGTTACCCGCACAACCAGCTATTTTGGTTCTTTCCTCTGGGTTTCATGATGATCTTTTACCCTCTCCTTTCTCTGGGAGAGGTAAGAAACAACTGGCACGTGCCTTCCAGGGTGTTCAGTGAAATGAAGCTTTTGATGAATCCATATATGCTTTATCACCTTTGAACCCCGAGTGCTTTGCTGCCCGTGCCCCAGCTCCTGGTACCCGAGGGTGCTGGCCTGGGCACACTACCCAGACCCCACGGCCACATGCTGGCTCGGGCAGAGTTCCACAGCTGTCATCAGATGTTGATTTCAGTTTCTGAGTCTGAAAAGAAGTGGCCAGACTTTTCCAGTGTTATTCAAAAGCTGCATCTCTCTTTTTGGTTGTTTTTTTGGTTTTGGTTTTTTTTTTTTCAAATTATTGAAAACCACCTTGACTGGTCTCTGTCTCAGACAATTGTTTAGTTAACCTGGGAGATTTCAATGCATTTGCATTTTTTTCCTCATGTTTTATCATAGCAATGCTTTCAACTGAAGCTCTCAAGGTTTTTTTGCATTGGAAATGAGCAGAGTTCAGGGGAGAAGCCTTCAGTGTCACATTTGTGCTATCTGTTTAGAATATATTTTTTTTCAGAGCTCAAGATACAAAGTTAAAGGCAGAGTTCTTTCAGTCCATCTCCCTCCCTCCCGCTCAAATGTGCAAGTGCACATGAGAACAACTTCACTGAAAACTGCCAACTGTTAAAATCTTCTTTTAAGTTTTAAAATAATTTATCCAGATTTCAGTCTTGTTGAGCTTGTTTGAGGGCAAAGGAGAAATGCATGAGTCACAGACAAAGATACAATTTCATGTGCTTTTCAAGTGCATATTCACAGTTAAAATTGACTTTGTGATTCTCCTTGCCTTTCCAATCCTTGCCTAAAGAAATAGGTTTGCAAATACATGCAGTCTAACCAATATCTCTGTTTAAATCTGAAAACCTATTCTAGGGAGAATTTTTTCCAGTTGCTTGGTCCTGTTACCCAGAATCATATCTCTTTTGGAGTACCCTATTATTTATGACAACAAGCATGATGATGATCAGCATAAACCATAGAACCAATACAAATGCCTCTTACCAAATGTATGTTGAACGTATCCTCAGGCATTAAAGAAGTCATGTGGGTCAGGGAGTAGCTACTACTTTGCAGACATCTGGTAAAAGCCCAGATTGTTACTGAATGTCCCCCAGCAATGAAGTAGTGCTACAGATAAATAACTAGTACTGTGAAAACCTCTGTTAATTTTTATGTTCACTGGGGAATTCACACCACAAAAAATGTTGCTCCTTCATTTGCAGTTGCCTGGATTGCTTTTTAATTAGGACTAGACTGTGCAAGCTGGATATTAGCAAAATTGTTCTCAGTTGACACAGCTGTAAAAAATATTCAGCTAATTTTATTGATTATGATCACCAGTGTGAAATGTCTGACTGTGTACTTCCTGGTGGCAGCCCACAGGGGTTTGTAAGTCATTCGCCCCTTCCTTGTGCAGTTCTACTTTGCTGGGTGAACAGTCTGTTCTGCAGCATTAGGGATCTCTCGTGCCTGGATCAGGTTGCATTTGCAGGAGCAAAGTCCCTGGCTCTCCTGCTGTTCTCATCTTCAAAGGAAAATGAGGGAGGAGATTGCAGTGTTACATAGATAGGTCAGGACATGGAAATTTTACAAAGAAATGGCTGTGTAGTGGTTGGAGCCCAGGCCTCAAGCCTCAAGGAACAGGGTACCTATGGGGGAATGCTCCCCTGTGCTCTTAACTCCCATTCCCAAAATTTATCAGGCTCTGCACTGTGGCTTCTCCTAAACTTCACTGAGCAGCAAAAGACGAATTATGCTGCTTCTCTTTGGTATGAAATATAAATTCAGAACAACTCAGTCCGGTGTCATCACTGGTAGCTTGTGCCTCTTGGGTATCCTTGGGTGTGCACCTGGGGCTCGTTGTAGCTGATGAGGAACCGAACCAGCCCAGCTGCTGAGGAGCCAGCACCGCCCACTCTGCCCTTTCTGCTTCCTGCTCAGTGGTGAAGGGAGCATGGAGCCCATCATTCTTCTGTGCTACTACTCAGGATGAAAATATCTCCTGCTTTTTCTTGGAGGCTGAGCTGTGTCTTGCAGGAATTGTAAAGCATCTAGAGGGAGCAGAAAAGTGAAGGTTTGTACTGCTGGATACGGGGACCTTCTGTGAATAACAATGTGTTTGCAAAAGATTTGAGGTTTTCAGTGGGGAACTGCTTTTTTTTTTTGTTTCAAGTGGAAGTCAGCTTTCAGCTAATATAGATTTATCCACTTTGGGATACAAAATCCTGCTTTCTGCTCTGTGCTATTTTTCCTGAATGCCACAGGAGGCTTGATTTTTCCCTGACAGCTAGCTAAAGGGCACGTTTATTTGACAACTCCTTCATCAGTGAAAAAGTAGAAAATACATTAATCTAAGGCCATGTGCAGCACAGTAGTACCAAGGAGCTTAATTTTACTTCAGAAAATGATAGAGGAAGCTTCTTACAGTGGTGTAGGGTTAACTGGGAAATCAAATTTCTCTAGGTCAGTTCTAGCATATGATCTGTGTATGGAGAGATCTGCTTTCCAGAAATAAATCTGGTGTAAGTGACAGGGGACGGTCAGGTAGGAGGAGAGTGGGTAAACCCTGCATATGAAAGAAATGAGAAATTGGGGTGTTCTTGAATCACACAAGATTAGCTCTACTTGCTGGAAATAACAGGGCTGTATTAATTAGTTTCATATAGATTTTAAAATTATTTCTATTGTAGCATCATGTAGAGGCCTGGCTCAAGGTATTATGCACACACAATTCAAAGGCAGTCCTTTCACTGAAGAACTTTGCAGGGAAGGGAAACTAGACTGATATTTTTTGTTTGCCTTTTTTTCCTGGTCCTTGTGAGAGTTTTCATGGTCTCAGTGGGACATTGTATGAATTTATGGTGAGATACGGGTTTGAGGGAACAGCAGTCCTCAAGTGAGCAAAATACATATGTACCTGCTGTAGTTAAACAGCTGAATGGCCCCTGGAAGCCACAAGATTGTGAGCATGTCTAAGTGTTGGCATGTGGCTTAGGCTGCTGGGAAACAGGAAAGGCAGCAGGGGAGAGAAGGGCAGAGAGCAGAGGATTGTGAACTTCTCGTGTACACTGGCTGCAGGCACAGCCCTAAGTACCAGGAATGAACTCAAAGCTCCTCTGAGGGTTTTGTAGTTCTGTTACTGACTTCAGCTGAGACAAGGTTTCCCAAGTCTTTGTTTCCATTTTATAGCCTTTTATTATGATCCTGAGCAACTGAAAATGTTTGGGCTTCTGCAGATGAATCCTTTTCAGACATTAAGTTTTCTTGACAGTTTTAAATGTCAATCTGTTCTTAGTTGATGGATTAATGAAGCTTATTATAGGCTATGTTAATTTAGTCTGTATATGTAGATCTGCATTTATAAGTAGCATGGAAACATGTGTTAACAGTTTTACATAAAGATAGGTAAAACACTTGTCAATGTTTCAGCTGTCGATGAGAGGAGTCTGAAAACTTGTCCACAAATTCTTTCCTGAGCAGAACATCCCTGCTTTGCTAGGGGATTTGGAAGGACCTTTCCTTGTGGACAGAGGAAGGAAAAAAGGTAAATTGTTAACACAGCCAGTGGGCATTCTGTGTGTAATGTTGACAAGTGCCACCTAGGATGAGACCACTCTAATTTGATTCCCATTAAAATGCAGTATTTGAGGTTTTATTCATTCTTGTCTGCACTCGAGGCTGACATTACTACAAGAAACTGCTTTAGTGTTTAAAAAAACCCCAAACAACCTACAGGCCAATCCCCAGACTTTAATTACATAGAATGCTAGAAATGAAAGAGAGAGAAACTGTGCCAGATGTGGGGGGGAAAAAAAGAGGCAAAATGATAAATCCTTAAGTGACATGTTTTTTAAAAACTGGATTCCTTTGTCAGATTTATACTTACACCAGGGAGAAACTCTGCCTTTTAGAGATGAGGAGCTGGTACTGGTCTATGTAAGATGGTATTTCTGTTATTCACAAGACAGCAGACTAAACAGAAAATCTGAGTTAGTAATTTCTGCATGCTGAAGAGGAACAATCCCTTTTAATACTTAATTAGATTAAGTGGAGTCTTTACAATTTGGAATACTTATTTGCAATATGCATGAGGTGAAAACTGTATATTAATTCATATTTCTATATTTGCTTTGTATAGTTGTCTTATAAAAAACTTGGTTGCAAAGAAACATATACTAATTTTGGAAAATAAAAAAACTGGCAGGCAGATAAACTGGGTGCTGGGACCCCTCGTGTTTGCACATTGTTGGAAATAGTAAAGTTCCTCATTGTTAGGGGAATGCAATAGAGAGCTGAGCATCTATTGCTTGTTGAAGAGCCAGAGAAGAATCCAGATTTCACTGCTGTGACTTTGAGATAATGGGAGTGAAATGCAGCAATGTTTGTCTAACTTTGAATACGTGAAGAGAACAAATCTGAGTAATGCAGCGCATGTGGAGTTGTTTTTTTTTCAAAGTCACATTGACAATGACATTCTTCTTTGAGGCTGGGAATTAAAGGCAAAATGTTTTTACTAAATCTCTGTTTTGTATGGGGTAGGCAGCTGAAATTCTTGTCCCACTTCGTGTGTGACAGTGCTAAGGAGTGACTTGTTTTGGTGAAACACCGAACAGCTTATACCAGTAAGGCACATTGGTACCTTTTAAAGCCACTTCCTCTGCTCCACTTGAGATTCCAGGATTGGTTTTTTTTCTGCTGCT
The DNA here is from genome assembly GCA_013397115.1 of Edolisoma coerulescens. NCBI lineage: Eukaryota > Metazoa > Chordata > Aves > Passeriformes > Campephagidae > Edolisoma > Edolisoma coerulescens. The sequence continues at coordinate 58,605 of VWZW01007786.1, read as the reverse complement.
CTTGGAATCTGTGTTAGAGTTTTAAACAAATAATCCACATAGTGGCTTTAAAGGAGAAATCAAATAATGGTTGTTTTGTTTCTTTAGATGCTGCCCAGCACATTGCAGGTGAAGTTATTGAAGTCAGTATTTTGCTCTCCTTACAGCCTGTTATAAAATTGTGGTACCTGTGGCTGGGGCGAAGGCGTTGTTTGCTTTTAATAAAAAGCTTGGATTATTTCTGTAACTTTGGCTTCACGTTAGGATGGCATCTCCATGTTAAACACCTATGACTTGCCCTTATGAGATAGAAAAGTGTAATGGGGAAAAATGGTATGTTTAAAGTGCTGTAGGATCAAGATTTTGTGGCCTCTGCTTGTGACTGCGTGGCAGAGAGTGACACCAGATCTGCAGGGTTGTACAGGGCTCTGAACTGCATTTAGTACTTTTTGTCAAGGACAGGTAGTGGAGGAGGAGAGCGCAGGCTGTGCTAAGGCAGAAAAGAAGCCCTACCCAGCACCTCTGGAGGGGAGGTCCTGTGACTTCCACACACCCAAAGTGTGGTTATGTGTCAGGGACAGTCCTCGGCAGGTCAGAGAGGCAGTGGGAGCAATCTCAGATGCAGCAGTTCCACTATTCAGATCCACTCTTTCAGATATGATTATCAGCTCAAAGCAGGGAACAGGTCTGCTGCCTTGCACCCTCTTAAATGAGGTTTCCAGGGTGCCTTATTTTTCGTGTCAGGGCTGTGCTGATGACAGTGTCTTGTTGTGGGTTGTGTCTCTGTTGCCTTCACCAATTATGGACCATGACATCCCCCATTCCTACTGAGATTGAACTGTTCTAACTTTATATTGCTTAATTTATCTGATAGGATGTAGTTTGTTTTGATTTTTTTTTGTGACAGTCAGTTCCCTTCACAAAAACAGAGTTGCTCTAGTGCTAATGATGCATCACTGTGTGTACAGGGTACCAGTGGAGCAGCACATTAAATGCAAACCTTCAGAAAGCACATCTTTGTGGCCATCTAAACTTTGTGTTCACAACCCAACAGTATGGAAATGACACTGGGGTTGTGTAATGCAACACCATGGGATGCACCACAAAACACAGATCATCTGAGAGGTGAGTAGCTGAGCTGGAATTCTAGCTGCTGAATTCAAGCTGCCAAATTAGTTTAGTGGGGGGAGATGTAAAGAAATTTTCACAGATTGGGATGAATTGCTGTAGGTTGTGATGCCCCTGACCTTTAAATATTTTTGACAGTAGAGCATAACCTGTTCTCATGAGAAGAAAATCCCCATCACAAAAGGACACCTTACATTATTCAATTCTTTGGTGTGAGTGGATAAGTAATTTTATTTGGAAAAGTTTGTAGGATTTCATCAGGAGGATGCCCTCTGCTTTAATTCAATCTCCCTGACCTAAGTTCAAACCCATCACACATTGTATCAACTGCAAATAATTCCTTTGTAAAGATTGTCAGAAGTGAAATAAGGTTAAGTCAAAACCCTACAGCTCTGCAGAATGCACGACTAGCGCATATGAAGGGGTTGATTGGCAATTGCTGGCCCAAGGGTCAGTTTTAAATTGTCCTTGCAAGAGTTGTCATCCTCAATCAAAGGTTCAGCTCAATGACAAGGAAACTAGAGAAGTGCCTGTATGAGTTGATCTTAACTGGAAAAATCTCAAGTTGAGGTTATAATTTAAGAAATACTGGAAATGTAACTTTCTCTCCACCTGAATGTTAATGACTAATACTATAAGCTACTTCCACACTGACTTTTATCTTCTGATTTAGCTGGTTTCAGCTGGTATAGTGTTAATTTTCTTTTTAGTAGCTGGTACTGTGATATATTTTGAATTTAGTATGAGAATAATGTTGATAACACATTGATGCTTTTGCTGTTTCTCAGTAGTGCTCACTCAGTCAAGGACATCTCAGTATGTCATGCTCTGCAGGCAGGCAGGTGCACAAGGAGCCAGGAGAGAGTATGGCCAGGACAGCTGACCCAAACGGGCCAAAGGATTTGCCACAGCACAGAAGGCCTGCCCAGTTTATAAACTGGGGGAGTTGGCCAGAGGCCACCAATTCCTGCTCAGGGCTGGGCTGGGCATCAGTCAGCAGGTGATGAGCAACTGTATTGTGCTTCACTTGTGTTTCTTGGGTTTTATTTCTGTCTCTCAGTCTCCTTTTCATCATCATTATTATTACATTTTACTTTATTTCAATTGTTAAAGTGTTCTTATCTCAACCCATGGGTTTTATATTTTTTGATTTCCCTCCCCATACCACTGAGGGCAGGGGAGTGAGTGGCTCTGTGGTACTGAGTCGTTGACTGGGTTTAAATCACAACATCTTACTAAATCAAATTTTAAAAATAGTCAGGTACTAGGCATTTAGGTGACAAGTAGGTTTTCAAAGCATAGCAGAGGATAAACAGCTAAGTCTGTCTAGCCACCAGCAGGATTTCAGCCTGGTTGGATGTTAGGGCTTGTCAGAGGAAAGAAGGTTCTGAGCTTGTATCTTTGAGAGGCCAAAATATTTATGAAGACAAAAGTCAGTCATCTCTGAGTCTGTAGAGTCTTGTAAATGCCTTTTTTTTTGTTGTGTTGCTGTTTGGTGTTGTTTTGGGGTGGTTTTTTGGTTGTGTTGTTGTTGCTGGTTTTTGTTTGTTTTGGGGGGCTTGTTTGTTTGTTTTGGTTTTTTGGATGAGAAGCATTCTGTGCTTTTATTTTGGAATGTAAATTTTATTTTAAAGAAGAGTTTTGAAACTCGTGGGTTAAAATAAGGTGTCTTCACATAACAAACACACAGTCAATATGGAGGTGTTATGTGCTCCAAGTGGAAGTATCAACTGGCCCTTGGCATAGACTCACAACTGATGAGTTTGCATTTACAGACAGCTTCTTCCTGGCTTTTAGTCAAAGGTCAATATTAAAAGATCTAAAGGAGGAAGTACTTCAGCATAATTATATCACTACAGTTGCTCTGGTGCTGCCTTTCTGAAGTCTCACCCCTGCTCTTGCCTTTTTTTTTCCTAGAATTAGTCTCCCACCTTGTCTCTAGAAGAACAGGAAAAGACACCAGCCACAATGAGTTATCATAGAGCTGAATTTCAGCAGCCACTAACAGGTGGGGCCAAAGGAAAAGAAACCAAGCAACCAGTAGTCTTTAAACCAAAAAAAAAACCAAACAAAAAAGGCCCCATTTACAGAGCTCAATTTCACAAATGTAATAGTTGTGGAAACTTGACTCTTAAGAAAGGGGAAACTAAGGGGTAGGAAATACTAAGAAGAACTACATTTCACTCTCATTCTCTGTTTTTGAATAATAATACAGGAAATCAAGTGGGAAAAATAATCTTTACCATATTCTTTCTGCATATATGGAAGATCATTGGAAATGTCTCATTGTGCAGTGTATCCAGGTGCTTTTTTGAGCTTCCCTTCCATGTCTCTTTCAAAGTTAAATCTAACTTGACACCTTTCTTAGTGACCATAAATTTAGTTTGTAAGAGAGTGTGGAATTCTTTGATACTGATATTGTGTTGCTGCAATTACTGCCCATGGTCCTGCAGCCATTCTGAAATAAAAAGGGCTGAATACTTTGCTTTTAAGTCAATCCCTTAGAGGATCAATCAGTTTGATTTCTGAAACCTGTGTTTGGCAGTGAAGCTGATTAGATCCTGCCTGTGTCAAGGCTGTGCAGACTGGGTTCAAAACCTAGGTGCAATGTCATATTCTCATCGTGAAATTAATGATAGCAGATTTTGATCTTTCAGAATCCATGTTTCAAAAAACCCAAAAACAGGTCTTTCAAGAGTATGAGAAGATATGCATGGAGCTGCACAGTAAGTTAGGTCAAAAAAAAGTAGATCCAGAGGTAGGAGGCACAGACCTTTTGGTGATGTCAAGTTACTTCTTTAACCCCTTTTTTTTATAGGAACAGGTTGCATCTAGGAAAATGATCCAGGCAGCAAGGGGACATAAAGTTGAAGCAGACGTAGAGTGCATTAGCAAATTATTGCCCACAGTTTGATGCGCATTTCTGTTGCTTTTTTTGCAGTATAAGGAAATGCAGTAAATTGCCCCAGAATTAATTCCTTGTAATTAGAAGACAGGGAAAGTATTGCTGACTGTCCTGTAGGTTGCTGATAGCCAATGCTTAGAGTATAATGTTGCATTCAGTTTTCAAGATGAGTGATAGAAAAGTCTTCAGATCTTTCTCATCAATTCAACATAATTTTCCAGGACTCTCATGGATCTTTCTCACTTAGAGATTATCTGCATTAGCTTTTATATGACATTTTCAGGCTTTTCTAATATGCAGCTGAAGAATTCATATCAGAGAAGAACTGATTCCTCCATTTCCAGTGCCACAGACTTGCATGCTCCACCCTCCTGTTATATCAGACTGTCTAGAAGTGGCCTAGATTACTGTTATTATTTTGGTTTAGGAAAGCAACATGCTGTTTTCCCCCCAATTGCTCTCATGAATTATACTAGGAAATGTCTGTCAAGTAATAGGAAGCAATGTATCCTTGGAAATGAAAGGGACGGAAGCGTTAAAAATAATCCACTCCTCAGTAATTGTGGCATACATCTCCAAGCCTTGCAGTCAGGGCCTTGAGCCAAACACAAATAAGAGGTGGGTAAATGGGGAGAAGAATTTAACCACTTTGTTAGTTAAGGTAATGTTTGTGGAAAATGATAAGCCCATATTAATTTACCCTAAAGGACCCTGTCTAACAGGGACCTGCCTTTAGAAAGATTTTAATGATTCTCAGTAATTCTTGAGTCCTGAGAAAAACTTACTCCAGTGAGTGATCATGGAATTTAATAAACATCATCTTCTTGAGGAGTTGCTCAGTAGTGCAGTGATCTTACTTGCCCCAAAACAGACATACTGAATTAATACCCAAAGATTTTCTTAAGTGAATTCAGAGCACCTCTGAGCATGCAGGGCACCAAGCTGTCTTTCCTGAGTAAATCCTTGCACTTGTGACTGCATATCTGGTTTCTGTTTTTCATTAACTTTGTAATAGGAAACTTCTTGGTTGAGATGTTTTCATTGCTAAAGTGATTTTAAACATGGATGAAGGGCTATCTATAAAAAAAAAGAATGGCATTCTTAAAGGTAATAACATACCTGAAGATACCTAGTTTGTAAGATATGCAGATATGTAAGCCTTTATTGCTGTCGGTGGGAAAGAAAAAATGCTTTCCAATCATCAAAAAAATGTAACCATTTGGTATTCAGTATGGGTGTGAATGGAATTCCTTGATATATATTTCTTCACTCAGGTAATTGCAGAAAACATGAACAGGATAGACTGTTAGAAAAGGCAGGGGATTTGCACGTTATTGCTATAGATGAAGTGTTCTGGGTGACCAAAACTGTGAATGTAGATGTGCAATACTAAAGAAGTAACTACATTCCTTGCAATAGTTTCAATATCTAGGGCTGCCCTGATGAAGGGTTTTGCTTCTGTTTTTCTGCAGTGTAAATGGGTGCCCAGAACACTTACAATTTTTCAGCTCTGAACTCTGTTACAAGAGTTGTTGGTTCCCTCTAAGCCTACAATTACTTTCTGTGAAATTAGTAGAACAGCCTTACTGACACTACAGTTGAGAATACGTGGAAATAGTTACTGGGATCCTGAAACTCACAGGGGAAGGAATTTTTCTCCACTAGAGGAAGTTTTATTTAGTAACTATAGTTATTTGAATTATTTTCTTCTTGGGATTGTAAGCAAACACAACATGATTCTTTCTGGATGAAGGTGATGTAAATCCTAACTAAGCAGGGTAACAGGAAAGAAATGTTAACCACATGACTGCATGCAGCTGATGGGAGAGGGGCCCCTGATTTACCTGAATTAATCTTAAAGATGGAATAAAGAAGTAGGAGGCATTATTCTAAGCATGAGAAAATGCATCACTGAAATTATTGTATTATAGGAAAACAGATTTGCGTTTCATGCTACTGCTTTACAGAAATGAAATTAAAAGGCAGTTCTTGTATAGCTGCATATTTGCTTTCCAAACAAATGGGATGCCGTTCAGTCTCAGTTCTCTTCTAATTTTCTCTCTTGCTGATGCAGATTGACCTTTTGCTCCAAAATTTAAAATAAAAATGCAGCTCCTCTCTGTGGACACAGATATAGCCCAGAATGGATGATAAGGTAGTTGGAAATAATAGCATAGTTTACATGCGATTGCACAGAAGAGGTATAAGGTCAAAGCAGCATCTAAATTCAGTTTCTGGTTTGGGGCAAGACTGTAGTTCTTCAGATGTCCAACAAATACAGCATTGGAAGTTGATTTTTCATGTTACTTTATTTTTTTTTCATTCCCCAATGTAAAATGATTTTGAAACATAAATAACTAAAAATACAGCAAGAAATTTTTCAGTGAAACACAATATGTCTGGGTTTCTAAGGGCAGTCAACAAGCAGCCATGTTCACAAAGTGCTGCATGAAGGTCTTTCAGTGCATGTCTACAATACATCCAAGCCCCCCTAATTTCTTAATAATTAGATTCCCAGCAATGACTCACAGTGATGTCAGGGCTAAACACATACAAAAATGTTTTCAAGCCTGTGGGGGTATGGGAGGGTTTTAGTGTCTCTTACTCATGTTTTTGACAGCTCTGACATGTCATTGATATGTCTTTCATGACCTTGTGTGTTGGTTTGGGTACAGCATTGCATGACCATTACCACAACTATAGCCACTCAGTTGTAGGAATTTGACTGATTTTATTTTTATGCAGTCCAGAAATGTGAAGTCTCATATTCCACTCTAAACCTGGAACTTCTCTGCCTTGAATTCTATGATGTCTGGATGTATAAATGAAAAGATTTATGCCCCTGAGCTGATTAATGTCTTTCCATCTGTTTTCTTTTTCCTGTAAGAATGTGCTGAGTATTTTCTGCATCAAACATTTTAGTTTCATTTTTATTAAAGCAGGAATGAATAAATACTCCTTGCTAACATAAATCTGAACCTTACACTTCTCCATTTCCTTATATAAGTAGTATTTCATATGCCTTATATCGTTTTTACCACTACCCCTGGACAGTATGGACAGATGAGCATTGTGGATGGCCATCATTATTTCTCTCTGGCTTTGCTGCCAAGCGTTGGACGAATGTGTAGGATGTCTCAGCAATGATGTAGCAGATAGTGAGCCAAGGAATATGAAAGACCTGCAACCAACTACTACTGAATGGATGTGGGAGGAACCTTTCATCCTGTGAAAAGTGGCTGAACTTTTTATTTTGTGGGGTGTTTTTTCTTCCGCCTACGTACTCCTCTCCTCTTCATTCCTGTAACAAATGTTGAAGCTTTGTGGTGTGTGTATGAGGTTTTGGGGAGGATTTTTTGTTGTAAACACATTTTCTAGGCTTTAACTAGTTATATTTGATGATTTCAGGCTGTAGGATTTTACTGCTATGTCCTCTATGCAACTTATTTTGATGCTCTTTTCCTCAGTGTTTAATGCTTATTTCTGAGATGATGGACTGACCAGACCAACAAGCGAGATGTTGCTCAGCCTTGTCCTCAGCTCTTGCCAGAATTTGTGTTCTGCTTGCTCTCTCATGCTCTTCCTGTGGGTCAAGCAGGCTGGCTTGTGCTTTGGATTAGCAGGAGGAGCAGAGGAGTCTGGCAAGGGAAGATCCAAGCCTTTGGTGATAAATCTGCTTCCTTCTGCTGTGCTGCATGGACTGGGCAATAGCAAATACCTCCTAGTTCAAACATGCAGACTGGGTTCTGGAGATCAAATACAGACAGAAATCCTGATGTTGGGGTTTCCTATTAGGAAGCTTAGGAATTTCTTATAGTATGCAGAATTTGGTCTATGCAAAAGATTACTTCTAGAAGCTGTGCCTCTTAATGGAAGTCATTTAAGTCTTGGTTGTTGAAGGGATCTTCAGTTTTGCTGCAATTAGATGTTTTTACATCTGGTGTTTCTGGACCAATTGTATAAAAGGTTTTTAGGCATAGGCTTGAATTATAATGTTCTCTTTTTCATTAAGCCATTTAGCTTTTGGCTTAAAAATAGTTAAGTGTGGATAACACATCTAAACTCATGAGGGGAAAAAAGTATGAGAGAAGATATTGCAAAATCAAATGTTTACTGTAAGCATTAAGTATTTCAGGTCCCTATCAGGACTTCAGGACTGGAGACATGTTTTTAAGATATTCTATGAGCTCTTAACAGAACAAAGTCCTCCCCACAACGATATGCTTCTATTCAATGATGTCTTTGCTTTAAGTTTGTTTGCAGGGTTTGTTTGTTTTGTTGGTTTGTTTGTTTTTTTGGTTTTTTTTTTTGCTATTTACCGTAATGTTCAGAATTTTGTTTGTAAAATTAATCCTTAAAACAGCACATATGTATAAGTGCCACATGAAAAACTTCACACTGAATTCGTCTCAGTCTGTTTTGTTCAAGTTGATTACCAGTTATTTTCTGGATGATCTGCTTAGAGTGGAGGTGTTAGAAATGTACTTTCTCAGAAGTACTATTTTGGGTTGCAGAGCAATGCAGACTTTGATTTGGTGTAACAGTAGTGTCTTATTTCCAGAGTGTGGCTAGCATTTAAGATCTTCTAAGCAGAGTAAAACCTTAGATTAATCCTTCTAAACAATCCTGTGAGAACCACCCATGTTTGCATTTTGCAGTAAAGCAGGATGAGAATACCACACCACTTGCCACAGGCAGGGAGCAAGTGGTAAAGTGGGGATTACAATTTGAAAGCTCCTGGCTCTCCAGCCTGCACTCAACCCAGCAGATATCGCCAACTCTTCTAATCAAACCTCTGAAACTACAATATCTTACCATCTGTTGTGCAAATTTCCTCGGGGAACTGCAAGAGTCTCTTTTACATTTCAGGCTCTCTGAAAACTGTATTTAAAGAAAAAAAGCTAGAAGTGAACAAAAAAGGCATAGAAGTCATGCATTTATTTTTTAGGGGGTTGGTTTGGGTGTTGGAACTGGATCATTATTGAGGAAAACAAAAAATGTCTCCTACAGAGCACTTCAAATTTCACGTTAGGCAAAATGGGGTTTTTTTAAATGATGAAAAGAAAAGGGAAAAAACCCAGCTTAATTATTTCCATCTTCCAGTCACCTCTGTCACACTCCTCTTGATTCAGTGACTTGCCAGAATTTACCCATTGGCACAACATTTATTTTTAGACATGTCACTAGATTTCAAGCAAAGCTTGCTGGTGCATACAAATTATTCATTTAAGCATTGATTTGAAAATAATAATAGCAATGTACAGTTCTCTCACAATTTGTCAGGAAAGCATTCAATGCAGTTATTCTGGAAGCAGTAATTGTAAGAAATGTTTTATTATTGACCATTCAGGTTTGAATGACAGCAGACAATGCAAGCCACAAATAAAGAAAAGCAGGAATTGAAGTGCTTGTTCTGCACTGGCATGCAGAGGTTCCCTCAAACACCAGCTGCCTGCAGCAGCCACAGCCCTGGAGCTGGATGTTAGAAAGCATTTTCTCCATCTCCATTTCTCCTTTGCATCACTCTTGTCTCACAGCCAGTCTGCACAGAGGGAGCAGCTCATGTGCTGGGGTTAGGAGGAGGGCATTTTTTACCCTTCATTGCTCATTAGAAAGAGGCAGGTGATCTCACTTCTCTCTTAATCTGTAGCCTGTAAGCTGCTAAATACTTCAGAGATGCCCAGATGATTTAACATCCTTTTCTATGCAGCATCAAATAACAATGTGCATTTGATTATCTCTTCATAGCTTTAACACTGACCAGTGCACCTGTGTGTTGTGATGCTCCAACATCTCTGCAATGGTGGTGTCTTCACATTTTGGATGTAGGCCTCCACACCTAGTTATAAGTAACTTAACTCTCCTGCCTCTCACTTTGCTGAGGTCTCTCATTCATCATTATCAGCTGTAGGAAGCTAATACTCCATGTTTCTAACTAAGACAACACAGAGCAAAGTTGTTTCCCAAGGACTGCCATCTACTTTGGCTGGAAACCTTGTGCTCAGTATGTACAATATGTAGGATGAGAAGGACCTAGTCAGTGTTTGGAGCTCAAATGGCTTCTGCTTTCCACCTGCAGATTTGTAGCTGCAGGAGGCACCTACAACTCTGTGCTGCGAGAATTTGTTGGTATTTTTCATATCTGTAGTGAAAAACCTTCTCTGAATGTAGTTGACACCTAAACATCATCAGTCTTTGGGGACTATCAGATGGTGGCTGTTTGCATATTGTTTGTACAATGTGCTACATAATAAACAAACAAAAAAATTTATTAATATTCGATAGAATCCACAAGGCAGGGCAGATGGATTTTTTAAGGGGATGGTCTGTGCATATGTGCGTCTGTTACTGCTGTCAGTAACTTTTATTTATGTCACTTACTGGGTGGCCTCTGATAAAGTAGCTACTGACTAGCCTTCATCTAGGTTTTTGTGTAGAGTGGCTTTTTTGGTCAAAAGTGTAAGCCAAACCACTTTCTTAGCCAATCAAAATATTTTGGAAGGCTGTCCTAGTGACTCCATTGGAAGGCAGACCCCTAAATCAAGGCTCTTCCTTGCGATCTTGTAATAAGGAAAAAATAAGTTTAAAAAAAAAGGGAGGGACATGACTCCCTTTCTCTTAAGAATTAATGATCTGTGAATTCTGTGATAAAAGCTCTAACCTAATTAGGAGAAAAATCAACTAACAGATGTGCTAGAACAGCTAAAATGTAAGAGGGACTTTCTGCAAAAGCGGTGGGATGCCAACAGCTTGTGCCTGGCCCTCAAAAGAAAAGTCCAAGAGTTGTCATGCTTATATGTGGCTGGTCTACAAACACACTGTACCTAGACACCCATCAGCTTAGTATCGAGATACTCTGAGTTTTGTTTATTTGTTTTTAAATGTGGCTGTCAGTTCTGACAGAGAACGGTAGCTTCCATCTGCCTCTCACTACTGTTTTCTTTGGACAGACCTTGTGGATGTGGAAGGGCTTGCTGGCAGATTGCAGCTGACCTGAGGGGTTGGTGAGTACAAAAAGAGGGGGTGTACTTTGTTCATTCCAGTGCCTTATGTGAGCACCCATTGGGAGGAAATAGTTTTGCTGTAAATACCAGAATCTCATATTCTGGGGATGGGGGAGTGAGAAGGGGAGAGGGGAGCAGGGTGAAAGGCAAGAGAGAGGAAGAAAGAGCACGTTATAGGAGAACATAGTGTGCATTTCTCTTTGGGATGTTCTGTGTGTGCTCTACCTTTAGGAAATTATGCTGTCTCCTGACTAAAAGAAGGTGCCTTAGAACAGGATTTCAAAACCAAAGCTGAAGTCTTAATATTATTATGTAGGAGTTTGGGTTCCCATGACTATATGTGCCTGACAGTAATGTCCAAGTCCATTAGAAATGGTGCAAGTGCAACTGAGAGGTGGAACAGCTCTGCCATACTAGGTGCCATTGTTGCTCAAATTCTAGCCTACAGGAGAGTACAGGAATGCTGGTATAGCAAATATTTCAGTAAATCACATTACCAATGAAAATATTTTCACTTATTCATATTTAAGAGATGGGACTCAGCGCCAGCTCTCTATTTCCTCAGTCAATAGTGGCTTCACTGTCCTCTTAAAGGGCTGCCAGTAATTCTCACTGCCATTTTATCAAGTCAGTCCTACTAGGATAGAGGGGAAATTTTCTTGTTTCTATAGAGAGGCAAAGCAAAAGCTTCTGACTTAAATTTCATTACATAATTATGATAGAAGTGTTGTTTTGCTTCATAGCTTTGTGTTGGAGATATTTCAACAAATCCACTGTAAGGATTTAAACAGGAGAAAACTTTGCAGAAAATCTTGTGGAAAACCTTGTTAAACATGTTATTTGGCAACCATTCTTATCATACTGAAAGACCTGGAGGGAACCAAATATACATAATGCATTGGGTTATTTGCATGTACTGACAAATGCTGCCTAATACAGTTTTTAAAGAAAGAATTCAAATGTAATGTTAAACTGCATTAAAGAAATACCATTAAGGTTGCAAAATTAAGCAATCAAACGTAAAATTGTCAGTGCAACCTTGATTCAGGCCCCTTGTGTGTATACATTATGATACAGTCTTTAATTACAGGATCATATACTATTTTTTTTCCTCTTTCCTCATTGAGTGAGCAGGATGAATAGCACTCACTAAATGAGCAGCTATTCAGTATTATGTTTTCTCCATTGTTCAGTGTGTGGTCCCATGCTTTATTTATGGCACACTATTGAAACTCTGCTCTGAAAAGGAAATCTAAATCTCCTCACAGGCTTTTTAACAGCAGTCACCACTGCAGTGTCTGGGAGCTTCCCAAGCACGAATGATGACTTTATCTTCACAACAAGCCTGTGAGATGAAGCAGTGACAGCAACTCAGGGGAGCTGAAGCTAAAGAGAAAAGGTCAAAAGTCTTTTGCCAGCTTATGGCATTCAATTCAAGATTTGTAACATCTGATATTGTAGTGGCAGCATTGCAGTGCAGCTGTTTAAGAGTAGTTTCTGAAAACTGAGCCTGTATCTGTGTCCCTGCCAATCTCTCAGCCTGGTAGCACCATTCATTTGCCTTTCTTTTCATGTTCTCTTGGGTCTAATTTACTGTGGACTTCTCCACTACTCTCTCAGATGAGGTTCAATGCTGGCACAGGTGTCATGGTTATGTGTAGGAAAAGATGGAGCACACTTGGTGAGAATGAGATTATGCAGTATTTTAAAGACTAAAATTTGGGGCTTTTGTTGAATGTGTTCCATTTACAGTTCTTCAAAACTAGGTCTGGCCAACTTGGATTGTCTCTTATGAGGATAGTATAGGGAATATCTGGCCCTATTGTATGCCTACTGAGTTCCACAATTGTCATCTCTAGGGCTTTGAAAATAAAATTATTAAGAAGTTGATGGTACTGTGCTGATGTGGTGAATGGGAGAATCGAGCGTACAACTCATTTCTATTCCATTTTTTGTAGGCTTTTTGAGTTTTTCTCTATTTAAGTGAAGTATCCCTACTTTATTCTAATAAAAATCTGACTTTGGATCATTTTGGGAGACCTCATAGTAGAGAAAACTATCTTGACAGATCTCAAAGCTCTGACTGAGAGTCACAGAAGAATATTGGCATGTGCTTTCTTTACTGTGCAGATGAATTATTTTGGCTGAAGTCTATGTGTAATTCAAATCAGATAGAGGACAAGACCTGTTATAAATATATTCAGTATTGTGTACATTGGCTAACCCTACAGGGAAAGAGAAAGCAGGTTCTTCTAATGGGAAGATAAGGAATCTTACTAATGCATAGAGTTACCAATCTTAGCAATGCAAATGCCCGGTTTTCAGCCAGCATAAATGGCAATGAGTGTGTGGACTCAAAGATGGCATGTTGATACTGCAGATGACAGTCTTGCTAACATATCTTCAAATAACGTTTGTCAAACATATAATGGAAAAAAAAAGTTGCAATGCCATCTGTATAGTGTCCCATTCTGGACACTATTGAAGTAATCAGCACTTTGACAGGGTTCTCTTACATGCGTCAAGGACAGGAAAAAATAGAATGTGTCACATTTTCCCACAGCTTCTAACAAAAGGTGGGTATTTATGTACATTCTCCTCTTCAGTGTAAATGCCCAGTTTGGCTCTCCCAAGTTGCTCTTTTACTTTGTTGTGGGTTATTTGTGGGGCCAGGTTGGTGAATTTTTTTAGTATTGCTGAGTGGTTGGTGACAAGAGATCTGCAGATTTTGCTGTTATAAGACACTGTGTCATTGTGCATTTGTGCACCAGTCTCCTTCACAGCTTTTCTCCATTATCTGGAATCAAGTGCAAACCCACGTAAGAAGGCTTCATAATTCATGTTTTGGTGAAAAAAAAGAATCATCAGCTCAGTGTTCCTCCTCGCTATTTTCTCCATGAGCAATCCATTTTTGTGTAGGGCTGCCAGCTTGGAGAAGGATAGAGGCAGGTGAGAGAGAGGAGGACTTCTCTAGTGAGTTTGGTTTGTGGCTGAATTGATGTATTCTGAAGATGTAGGTGTAAGCTGTCTACAGAAACTCTGTTGGTATCTGGAAGCATAGTGGAGTTCATAATCTTGCCTCCTTGAAAGCAGGGACTCCTGCTTTGGCTGTCTCATTCCAGCCTTTCTGAAATACTGTGATAAATTATCATAGTTGTACCACAGATTTGCCGTCTCTGGACAACAGTCTGATTTCTTGACTATATGAATGATAGGCTGGCAAAAACCCAGCTTTCTCCCTATCATGTATAAAGCTGAAGCCACTGCTGAGCTGCATTTATGGATTCTCCAGTGTTTCTTACCAAATTCTTCTGTTGCAGTGATCATGCAAAGAAGCCCAGGGGGTGACAGAGTGAGTTGAACTAGTGCAAGGACAGCCAGATTCCTCATTGGCTGAGTGCTGTGTATTTCTGAAATTGTTTTTTGTCTGCTTGAAGCAAGTTTTATAATAGTAATCATCATATAAAAGCAGTTACACTGTTTAGGCAAAAGTGGCCACAAAGCCCTTTAAAAGTGGTATGCTTGTTAAAAAAATCAGCTTGAGTTAAGCCTTGCAGCTTTTTTATACATGCTTCATTAAATCCAGTTGTAGTTAACTAATGCAGCAGAAGCACTTAGCTAAGGGTTTTGTTGGTCCTAGCTCACCTGGCTCACAGGTTTGTGTGTATGTTTATGTCTTCGTGGTGGGCCTGCTGGACCTCTTATGCCTGTCTAGCTATGAGCTTTGCAAAATCCATCAAGGAGTTCTCTTTTTGAAGCCAGTAATAACCAAACAACTTGGGCAGGGGGTCCCTTAAACTCCCCTTCTCCATCTGCTGGCATATTGCACACAGTTAAACTTGCACATTGCAGAAGCTTCCATTGTAGCAGGCAGTGAAAAGTCATTATAATCTGCCAGTTGTAGTGCGCTGTTCTGCCCTGCATGTCCTAAGGGGCTGTGTCATGGTGGGCTGCCTGTCATGCTTTGCATGGGCAAAGCTGCTGTGTCTTGCCAAGAATTTCCAGGCTGGATGTATGACATTAGAAGCCTGTTAGTAGAACAAGCCTTGTGTGTGCTGCTGGCAGGAGAGAACAATGAAGCTTTTTGTAGTAAAATAAATGACTATCAAGAAATCCTTTTTTTCAGAAAGTAGTTTGAGTTCTCTGTGATGTGTGTTGTGGCTACTTTGCCAAGCGCTTTTGCATTTACTTAGTATCTGTTTGGAGAATGGGGAAAAAAAACTCAGTAGCAAACTCATTCTGATATTTGGAGCAGAGCTTTGGGCCATTTACTCTCTCTGTACCCTGCATTTAGAAGCAGAGAAATTCACTTGCCATGGTGCTTGTCCAGCAGAGAAATTAGATGGTCCTTCTTACACTGGCCTGCTCCTGGCACTGACTATTTTTTTTCTCAGCAGCCTCTGGCAACAGGATGGTCAGCTTTAACTGTCTAGTATCTTCAGAGACTTTGAGGTGAGGCCCTTTTTTCCCAGTCATACTTTTACCAAGTCTTGTTCCATAATTCTCACTGTCAAACATTTTCTAGTTTCCCTAAACTGTGTTTCTCCTTCAGAAGAAAAAATGTCCAACTGTCCCTTATCGGCTACTAAGTACCTCTGTAAAAGCTATTCATTTTCTCACTGAGATGGGGGGATTTTGGTAGCACTTTGATTTTTAACATCTCTCTCTCAGGGATTCTCATCTAGCCACAAATGCAAAGCACCTCTTGCACTCAGCTTAATTTTAGTTAGTGCTGCTACAGTCAAGAAATTTGCAGCAGGCGAGGAAAGGTCTTCTTTGATAGAAGTAATCTTCAAAGTTAGGTGGCCACAAAAGAAATAGTGGAGAAGAGCTGCTGCCCTCAAAATGTCACTGCCTGCCCCATGAACAATAAAATCAGGAATCTCTTCGAGTTGTGCAAGACTAACAGCACCACCAGCAAAATTAATGGCTGTGCTAGTAGCCGCAGCAGAGAAGGCTGGTGCACTGTGACTCAGTAGGAATTTGTCTCCTGAAATGCAGTGATTTACCTTCGTTGACTGAGAGAAGGCTTTCTCCCATGGTTCTGCAGCAAAACCTCTCTGCACCCTCCTTTAACAGTGGGGGTGGCTGGGGAGGTGCTGGCAGGACTGGAACAGAGTTGAGATGTAGCTTTGCTGAGCAGCCTCCTTAAAACCTTCTCAGCAACTGCTCAATTTCTGGCTGTAGCCTCAGCCCTTCTGCTTATATCCTTTCTTCTGGGGTTCCCCAGAGTCTAAAAATGTGTGCAAGTCCTCTTCAAACAGCAAAGAAGGGTGGAAAGCATTTAAAATGCATATGTGTGTGGTGTTTCAGAACCTTCTTCACAGATTTATTTTTTATTCAGAAGGTGGCTCCAAATGGTCTCTTTTAAAGATAATGTTTGCTATCAGACTTTTTTTGAGTTTCTTCTCAAAGAAGAGCAAACTTCTGCAGAAACCACACTGGGGCAGCTTTTCATATGTCTTTTGAAATATCTTCTCTTATTAGCTTTCGAGTTTCTCCTGCTGGGATCATAGTAGGTTAAGCAATTTTAAAGCACTCTTTTTTTCCCTACAAATATAATTGAGAACCCTTATTAGGAGATTAGCAAAAGAGGTTGCTGCTATGTTTTGCTCCAAACACTTGGGCAACAAGATGAAGAAAAATTAGTTGCTTGCATCTACTGGATGTCTGGGACAGCTGTCTCTGAGTTGAGAGTGCATCCAGCTTCATTTATGTGAGATAAACTTTGTTTACCTGCTAACTTCTTTTGTGGAGGAAAAAGATACAGAAAGAAGATGATATATTTGAGAGGTGGATATTGGCACAGAGTGTTATTCTGGTGAGAGGTGAAGGTGCATGGTTGTCAGAAGTACATGTGAACCACGCCTGGAGTCTGCTGCTTATGAGTTAGGGGTGGTGGTTTCTGTAGCATTAAGTTTGGGGACCTGGTAGGGAGATATCTGAGCTCCCTTTCAAGCTGTGCACTTCAGGTTCCCTCTTCATGGAGACCAGGTGTCCTGCGGGTTGGGTGGAGGAACCACAAAACTCAGGAGTGGTTGGCATCACTTGAGCTCTCACACAACCAGAAGGGCAGGCTGTCTCAAGGAAGATTTTCTTTGTGCAATCTGCTCCTTGGAACAGATAACAGATATTTTCTGTGATTTTATTCTGCGTCGCTGACTAGTGATTGTAAGGAAGGATAATGCTGGGTCAGTCAATGTTCTGCTTTTCTCTCTCACAGTTATAACTTTATTTTGCTCATGGTAGTTACTGTATATCACTAGGCTTTTTCAGTGAGATATATAGTAATATTTTTTGTATTGGTCATTGGTGCTAAATCTGACAAGAGCATTAGATACAGAAGGACAGAGAAAACAGACAATAACTTCATTCAGATGAACATGTAAATCCTCAGCACAAAAGGCATCCCTGTCCTAAGAGCAGAATTATCAAGCTGCACTGGTGGGTAGAAGTTAATTACCAGAGCCAAAGATCACAATTCTGAGCAAATCTTTCAAATTCTTGTATCAGGTATCACCTACAGTCCACTTGTGGGGAAAAAGGTCTTGTGCATAAATGAAAATCACTGCACCTTTGAAAATAGTTAATGTTCACACAGAGTGAGGCCAATACATCAGATGTATTCCATGTAGGATTTGCTTTCAGAACTGTGCAGTTCATTGCTGACTGTTTGGGCATATCTTTCTGGTTTTCATAGAAAACTTTTTTCCCCTAATAGTACAAATGTATTATTATTACTTTCTCTGGAATCTTGAGAAATAAAAAAACATTTTAAGCAATTTCAGGTAATGGTGTTTCCCATAGATAATCACATTTTGAAGACATTGGAGGGATTTGGCTACATTTTCTGCTTTGTTGCATCTCAGAGGGATGATTAGCATGTGATAAAAGTTCCCTTGCGAACCATTTTTGTTCTCTATAGAAAAGAGACCAACTCTAAAGAGTATCAGTAGATCTCTTACCTTCTTCTTTATGATAAAACTCTGAACATCCTTTGCCACTGCCCCTTCTCAGTATCAGCCTGCCCAGAGAACTGGTAGACAGATACTGTTTTTATGTGTTTGCTGCTTCTGGTAAAGCACTGCCAGCCTGGCAAACCAGGATGATGGGCTGGCCTGGAAAACTGAAAAAATGAGCACAGAGACTGAGTGCCAAAGGAAAAGCAATGGGAGTCCTTGAGGAAAACATGTTGCTGCAGGAAGATGAAATGCCAGTACACCTGTTCTCGTCTGCTCTGCTCCATCTATCCAGTTGTGGAGCAGGGCAAGTGACAGCTTTGCTCCTGGGAGGGCTCAGGGATGCCCTTATTTGGTACAGCAAGACCCTCCAGACAGAGGCTGTTAATATAATTTGAGCCCTAGCCAAGGTATGTGCCAAACAGGTTCCCTGATGTCCGGTTAAACATACATGTTTAAAGAAGCTCTCAGAGCTTGCTGATTCTGTCTATTGCAATGATTTATCCATTTACATATTTAGGTTGGAATGCCACTGCTAAGGAAAGGGTTGACCCTCTGTTCTCTTGGGGTCTGAGCCTTGCAGAGTAGTGTCATCTTTTGATGAAGGGAGAGAGAGGATAAGAAAAAGGACAAGTCTCCATTGTCTGGTTCGGCTTAAATATGTCAGACTGTCACTATGGCTTCTTTCACATCCTGTGTCAGATTGTGACGTGGCCCTAAGTGACATTGAAAAGCCTGAGCCCTTTTATGGGTTAATTACTAATGATATTATGAATGCTTGACCATACTACATTTGCATTGGGCTTAAATCTTATTTCCACTGAATACTATCTATTACCATGAAATAGTGGATCATTTCTCTTGTTAAAAGGAGCAACCACATGAAAAGTAAGGGACAGTATCATATTTTGAGGATGTTTTCAGGGAAATTTGATCACTGAATCACAGAATCATTTTGGACAATACTTTTAAGATCATCAAGTCCAGCCATTAATCTGGCATTACCAAGTTCACCACTAAACTGTGTCCCCAAGTGACACATCTACACTACTTTAAATGCCTCCAGGGATGGCGATTCCACCACTTCACTGAGCAGGCTGTTCCAGGGAAGAAATTTTTCCTGGAATACAATCTATACTTCCCCTGGTGGAGCTTGAGGCCATTTTCTTTTGTCCTAGCACTTGATACTTGGGAAAAGAGACCAACTCCCACTGTGCTACAGCCTCCTTTCAGGTGGTGGTGAAGAGTGATGAGGTCTCCTCTCTGATGCCCGTTAAGATATCATATATTTTTATCTTATGTGTACTTTTGTATTCAACTGCAGTAAATTTAAACTTACTATTTAAAGAGTCATTTAATATGTTTTTGTATGGCTTTGTCTTTGCTTTTTTGATAATTCATAAAGTTCTGTGTAGGTACAACTGAAATTAACAATGATCAAAATTATTCCTTTAAGAATCGACACATCAAAAGGTTTTGCTACCTGCATAAAAAGGAAAAGCTTTTCTTCCTGCACTAAACATAGACTAAAATAAATTATATATCTTATGATTGAGAACTGGAATTTGAAGGTGAAGCATGCGACCATGTTCCAATATAAGATTCAGGAGCAAATTTGTGGCTCTGCATGATAACCCTCATGCAGATGAGGATCCTTCTGTAATTGTTGCAAACTGCAGCTGCTTAGGATTGCTTACAATTTTTGAAAAGTCAACAGTTTCTATTCCATTAGAAGAAGGTCACTGAATGATATTAGGAAAGAAAATAAAAGTCACTATAATATAATCACAGAAAAATTCTGTCCATAGTCTTTTCCTTGCAGTGTTTGTTCAAAAATAATTTCTATCACGCAGAAAACTTTGGGGCTTTTTTGCTGTAAAATATAGAAATAATAGGATAGTAAAATGAAGAAATAATCACCCTTAGGGGACATGCCTCAATTCTTTATGCATTCATGACTGATAAAATTAAGTATGTTCTCTAATAGTGAAATTCTTTTTGTAAATGATCAAAAATGACTGAAAATGTTTCTCATCTTCCAAACTGATGAATTCTCTGTACCACAATTCATTACACCATCAAGAAAATGAACAGAGTAGTTTGAAGCAAGTGTTTATACTGATTTTGTTTATTTACTGTTAGAGGGTTGTCTCTGAAATATACTGCTGGAATTACCTCTTGTGACTGATATTTTCAAAAGTTTAAATAATTTGATTTAGCTGCACTTTTGTGCTTCAAATATTTCTAAAAGAGCTGTACCATTTTTCAGGGGTTTAGTGACAAATATTTATGCAAATCATATCAATGCTTCCAGGATTTGAAGTATTAGGAGCCACAGAGGGGTAAAAGTTTACTTCTCAGCCAAGTCTATAATTGTTGTCTCATTTAAAAGAGTAACTAACGTATTGCTGGCAGTACACAAAGATTTTGTTTTACTGCAATGTATCATTTTTGTTCTCTTGTGGAGCAGGGGGTCTATTTAATTTGCTGTCTCAGTTAAGTCATCTGTGTGAATAACTGTGGATGATACTGTGATACACTCCGGCTGTTTCTGTAGCAACCACCTATGGTTTTTTGTCTGCATTTTCACATCTCTTTCCAAGAACTGCCTTTTTTTTTTTTCCCTGCAACAGTTTTGTTCTCAGAAGCATTGCTTGAATTATTTTTGTGTTCTTCACTTGCACAATGTCTTATATGTGACAGTCCACCGTGAAAAACCAAGAAATTGTTGTATAAATTACAGAAAGCACTATGGCAGTCATGGCGATCTTTAGTGATCCTTACACTTTCTGTAATGAGTGGAAAATCGATTTTTGTAATTCATCTTCTTTTTTTTGAAGATGGTAGGCTTATCTGATGAAATGTTAGTTTTGCAGCCACTGTAACAATTGTGATATGTGCAGTGGTACAGCTCAGCCAACTGAAAATATAAGTGAAATTTAAATTCAGCTTTAAATTGTGATTGCTGTTTGGTTTGCATTGTTTATGTGCACTGGGATAATACTTCCCAGATACTTTAGTGCTTGATAAATACTTGGTATCAGGACTTTTTTTTCCAGTGACACAGGCTGAAGAATTCAATATTAATTTTGGCCTGTCATCTGTGTACAGTATAGGTTGTGGGGTTTGTTTTTTGTTTGTTTGTCTGTGTTCTTTGAAAAACATCCCAGGTGTCTGAGTGGTTTTGCATAGTTTCTGAAGCTGTAGTTTCATTTTATCAAACTTTCGAACTAGGCCTGAAGTCCCTCTCTGGATGATGGCGAATAATCAGAACATGGGCTTCTTCCCTCCCAGTTCTCTCCTGCTTTGAGAGTCTTCATCCTCAGGCAGGAGGCATGAGGATTTTTTACAAGACAGCTGTGCTGTCAGATTTGGCTGACCTTGTATGGCTGCCAGACCCCCTCCAGCTGCTCTCTCACATCTCCCCTTGACCCACCCCAGCAAGATGGGGGACAAAATCAGATAAGAAAAGTTGCACGTTGAGATAAAGGCAGACACATTACTTATCAATTATTGCCACAGGCAAAACATACCTGACTTGGGGCAAATTAATTTATTGCCAGTTAAAACTAGAGTAGGATGGTAGAAGCAAAGACAAAAATCATAGAGCACTTTCCCTCTCCAGTTTGTCCCAGGCTTGATCTCACTCCCAACCTCTCTGCCTCCCTGGACCTGCGAGGCACAGGGAGCAGTAGGAATGGGAGGTTGTTGGGCTGCAGAGCAGGCTCTGCTGCGGCCTGGGAGAACTCCTCCATCCTCCTTGGGGCTGCAGGGCTTTTTTGCCTCACTGACCAGTGGCATTTTTCCCTTTATTAAATACACTGTGCTGAGGCACTACCAGCTCCCACACAGGTGGAACCCAGATATGGCACTCCCAGCTCTCCTCAGAGTGACTCCTGCAGCCCCGGGGCCAGCACTGGGGCATGGGCAACCCAGGACAGTAGTTGATGATACATTTTTTTTTTTTTCTTTTTCCCCCTTTTTTTTTTCCCTAAGCAAGATTTCCCCTCTGGCTGTACCCTGGAATATATCTTTGACTGATGCGGTTGGCTCCTGTTTCCAGTGCCATTCCTTGGCACCAGGCCCTGTTCCACACTTGTGGCAGCAGGTCAGACTGTTGCACAAGGTGTTATGAAGCCCATCTTGACTTTCTTCATTCACAAGCTGTGAAACTAACAGGAGGTTTGCAAAAATACTTATGTAGCCCCTTGTATGCTAGAGATAAAATGCAGTATTTTAATGGGCTAAGTCTCAAACATGAAGACAGCTGTAAAGACAAGTGTGCAATTCAGTGCATCCTTTGGGCAGTGGGAAAGAAAGGACAATACTCAATACTAGTTTCCTTCAGTAGCTTCAAGTGTTTTAGCCTGTTACTATTTTTGAGGTGTTAATTGCTCTTAATATTCTCTGTCTATAAATCTTTCCAAAAACTTGCCTATGTATTTATAAAAATGGAGATACACAGAAAGTACAGATTGCAGGCTTCAGAGCAGTGACACTCAGCTTTCCACAAAGGGCAGGTATATCATATCACATCATATCATATCATACATTAGACATCTGGGGAAGCTGAGGCGTGCAGATAAAATGACAGAGCAAGTGTGTAGCTGGGGTAGGTGCTATCCTGAGTTAGACTCAATCTGCTTAGTACTTTCATGTTAATGAAGTTAGGAGCTTTTTGGTATTCTCCTGTAATCTAACAAAGCATTGATATTTTCAGTGACAAATGGGTGGTGATTACTTGAAGATTGATTACAGGCTTCAAATTTGCTGGACTGAAGCTTATGTTCATGTCCTCCCTCTAATAATCATTCAATTTACTCAAATCTACTCTAATTTTAGGCCTACCATACCAGTGTTTCCACTTGCTGGTGACAGTTAAATCCTCATTGATATTGGTTGAGCCATTTGGACAATGTGGTGCAAGAAGAATGATGGATGGCTTTAATTTGATATTCGTAGACTGTCTTTGATGTTGCTCCTGCACCACTGAAAACTTGCTACAGAATTAAATTAACACTGCATCTGCTTTTGTGTTTGTATCCCAATAGCCAGGGGACATGTAAGCCTGCATTAGAAAAATAAACAGGAACTTCTTTCTACTGTGGTATTGGGGGACAGGGGTGGATTTGAAACTGTCAATTAGAATGACAATGCTGATAGCCAAGATCCCACTTTTTCTCTTTTAGCTGTATCAGTTGTATGTTTTGCTAAGACGTAAGAATATTATATTTGTGCACATAGATATGTTTATATTTCTGAAAAAGGAAATAATCCTTTGAGGGAAATGTTTCCTTTTTGTGCAGAGGTCCTAAAGTTTCCCATATTACAAGAAAGAGATGAAATAAAAGTGGGGCGGAGGGGGGGAATATATACATGTAATTACATGTTCTTTACTTCATAGTGGTTTTGTCTTTCATATCAGCAACTCGAACTTCATCAGTCCTGAACTCTGAATTCTTAAATAATGCCTTTATTGATCTAAAAGAATGCATTAACTTTCCTTTCACATGACTGCTCCTGTGAGCAAGGGCTACATCCCTGTGTAAACAAACATGGCAGAATGTCTACATCTCTGGGCTTTTTGACCCAGATGAGGGGACTGTTACCAGCTGCAATGAGAAGTTCCAGCAACTTATTAAAAAGGACCCCAACTTGTTAAATATGGTGGTTTGTAATCACACCAGTAAGGAATGACTCTTTAGTGATGATTACAGAACATGCTTTTCTGTTTATTTTTTCTGACACCATTCTGACTGGGATTGTGTTTGTTTTGACATATATGGTGATATGGAAGGGGTGCAGGTGAAGGGCAGTGGGTAAGCCTGCTGCTCCACAGGTAATAGCAGGAGGCATTTTTCTTCCTTTCTTTTCATTTTCCTTGTGTCCTCTTCTGCTTGCTACACTAACTTGCTTTTCTCTCTACCGTGGCAGTATTACTCCAGAGTACAGAGACTTTCTGAGGCAGGAAAGAAGCCATTTCTGGATTTTTTTCTTGAACCCTCAGATGAACAGCAAATGTTCCCAGCCTGTGTGTGGTCTTGATGGTGGACTGATCTCATCTGGCCTGCTTGGTTAAACTCTATGTCCTTATCAGAGGTCTCCTGAAAGGTGAAGTGCTTGAGGTAGCATTGTTTACATTGTTCACAAATCTTTTTGTAATCCTTTTGATATCCTTGGTAGTTGTTTAATTACTCACCTATCCCCTTTGCTAATGCCTAAACCCTGAGATGCATAATATAAACCAAAAATGTTATCTCAAGGATCTAATAGGAACCATTTTCACATCAAAATATCTTAACTAACCTCCTCATTTTTGTGAAATTTCTGTCAGCTTGTAATTGTGAAGATGAAAATATTTGCTGCGTCACACAGAGAAATGAACAAATCTGTTTCCAGCCTCTGATGCTGAAGCAGTTGAATTCTGATTTTCAGCAAAGATTAGAGTAATGGCAGAGGTGCATATTTGCTGTTTGTTGCTCTGGGAGAAAAATCAAACTTAAGATACCAATTAATACCTCATCTGAAATCTGCTCAGATCTGTGAGTACCTTTCTGGTGACTTAAATGGGCTTTGGATCAGCCCTAGTGCACAAATTATGAATATTGTAGCTAGGCAATTTTATTCAAGAAATGCACCAAGCTTGAGACAGTTCAATTTTCTGCTAACATATGCCCTTTTAAGATCCTCAAATAGTAACACACTCATTGACCTAAGTCCAGACTCCTTCACTCTGCAAAGGCCACAAGCTCTTGCAGGACCTATCAACATCTGCACTAACCTGTTTGCTCAGTTTAAATGACTGGACTTCAATGCAGTCAATTGCCTCAATAGATCCATATCAGCAGAGAAGAAAAAACGAGTTTTGCACTGTTGAGGTAAGAGTAGTATTTACAAGATTCAACGAGGTCTTTCCAAAGCTTAAACTTTCTTTTGGATACTAAAATACATTGGGGTGACAGGGTGTGCTCTTTTGGGTGGATTTGCATGCTTTGTCCATCACAGCCAATAGATATCTGTAGGTCTAGTTAAATGTATTCCTGTATCCCATAAAAGTAATTTTTTTTTTTAATGCTCAAGGTAGGCAAGTTATTGAAATACTTGTCACTTCATCGTTCACGTGGTCTCACCCTGCAATGTTACAGGGGTTAGACTCAATGGAGCTGTCCAAAATGTTGTTGGTTTTTTTCTCTATTTCACTATATATCTGAGAAGGTTGCCTGTAGGAGGGAATCACTGAATCTCTGTTGAGTATCTGCACTGGAGGAATTTTAACTCCCCTCCTCTTGGCTCCTGTTTCCCCCCAGCAGAGCTAAGCTATGGCACAGAATAAACCTGTAAGCAGCTGTTCGGCATCTGTGAAAGTTAAATCCCTCTGACTTGGACACCTAAGGATTTTGCAAGAAAATTGCACACACTTGGAATTCAAACAATTTAACTGTTTTTGCCGGTTTTAATCACTATGAGCCAAAAAAATCTCTATTCTAAACTAGATTTTCAAGTGACTTGGTTTCAGGAAGGAAGCCATAAGGGAAAGTACATTTCATGGAAATATTCACAGCTGTATGTTGAATAAGGCTCTTTTTTTATGACAGGATGAGTCCAGATAGATTTAGACACTCTGTATCTTTTAGTACATGAATTCCAAAGAAGAAAAAAGAAAAGAATTAATTTTTTTCATAGTTTTGGGGTTTGTACAGATGTTTTCTGAAGAAGTGTATGTTACAGTATTTCCTCTGAAACCTTAGAAAAGAATAGTGCTAAACCCATTGAATACTTGCACTGCATTTAGCTCTATGGGGTATGATAGCAATCAGAATTAATAGGTGGAATAGTGCATTTATATTATGGGTGAACAACCCAAGCACTGGGTGCTCTGGCACTGAACCAGCAGAGCATTTGGGTATCTGCTTAACTTCAGCAAAAATGGACTTGGGTTTTCTTTTAATGAAATCAGCTTCCGTGGTGCAAGTTTAGAGCTAGTTTGAATTATCCCAGTAAAGCTACAGGGTTTGTGTGGTGGGGTTTGTTTTTGGGGTTTTTTGAGGGGGTGGGGTTTGGTTTGGTGTCGGTCTTTTTTGTGTGTGTGTTTGTTTTTTGTTTGTTTGGGGGGGGTTTTTGTTGGTTTGGTTTGGTTTTTTTGATTTATTTGTGTGTGTGTGTGTGAACTTCAAAAGCTAAAATCAGTTGGCAAGACTACTCGTGTCTTTAATGCACATAGAGACCCTTAACTTGTTAATGCCAGGGTTCTCACTAGCTTGCATGAATGAACCCATTGTGAGGATTGAGGATCCCTAAGAAGAGAACTGGAACCTCTGCTATTTTTGGTTTAAAATACGTGAATGGGTATGGGTACTCTGACTGGATTAATATGCTATTGCATGCTTTAGTTATACATTTATTTAAAAATGTTTTATAAACTTGAAATAATGCACTCAATCCTGGCATCCAGTATGATTTGCCCTACTTAATCTATTTTGCTTCTCTTTCTTTCCCCCTATCTATTTTCAGATTGACTTTGTCCATTTTTTAAATGTCTATTTTTAGAGGTGAATGTCTTTTGTGGTGTATTTTTAATCATGCTGAGTTGCTATATTATGGTAAAGTCTTATTAACAACTGACATGAACTGAGAATGGTTCATTGTACAGGGCAGTAGAGCGCAATAACTTACAAATTCTTAAAATAACTGGCTTTTTTGATTTCTCATTTTCTACTTCTGAGAGAGATTGGAATAAAAAAATTAGGACTTTAAATCTCTCCTGTTATAACATCATAAAATCCTTTGCTTATCTGAATTTCATAATTAGCATGGCATGATAAAGGAAAGGGAGGGGAAAGTTCCTGCTACTTGTCCTAGCCCTCTTCCACTTTAATTTGTGAGTCAATTGCACTTATGAGTTGAATCTTTTGGAATCTGGATGGTTATCTAGTGGATACAAGGTGCCCTGTAGCAGATGCATCACTGAATCCTGTACCTAGAGAAGTACACAGGAGATGTTAGTGTGTTGCCCCTACTGCTTGCTGGACAGGAGAGAAGATAAAGATGACCTTTATGGGGAAGCCAAGTGCTTCCCATAAGCTGCTGGCTGACCTCAGTCTACGCAGGGACAGAATGGAGTCAGAGGCCTCACTACTGCCTTATGTCACTCCTGAATACTTCATGTTTTCTAGCACAAATGTCAGTGAGGAAAAAAGCAAACTATCCTCTGTTTCAGGACTATCTAGAAGTTTATGGCTACGAGAAAGCATCACCTTCACTTTCATTCCATACTGTCCTAGTGTTAATGGCAATCATCTTGGCTACTTGAACTGAGCAATGAAAATTAGGGTGCCTCACAAAGCACACTGGAAACTTGGTTTTGCAGTCGTGAATTCAGGGACCTGATTTTCCTGGGCAAGGAAGAGTTATAGTGAAGCTGCCTAGGCAGAGTGAATCTCCTGTGGGCAGGGGTGCTAAACTGAAATAAAGACCTCTAACTCTGTCAGTGGTGCCTGGGGACTTTCCATCCTGGCTATCACATGTGAAGTGCCATTCTTTTGGTCTGGTGTCTCAGGCTGTACAGACCAGCATTCCTACAGCTGTTGCCGCTATTCCACTTTCATTTCCAAGAGATTTTCAAAATTATGTGTCTAAAGAAAAGTATCAGGTGAAAACCATTCTTTATCCCTTTTCCATTCCTGTTTCCATACCAAGAGGCTGGTTTTATCTTGCTCGCTTAGTTGTGCTATTAGCTTGGTCTAATCCCTCTCTGTTCTCAAGCTGCCCTTTTCTGTACAGATTGGCTTGATTAGTTTTCAACTCAAGAGGAATTATAGGTATGGGTATGAAGGGAAACTGGGCCCTGTGAGAAGGATTAAGGTACTGAGAAGGCTGTGTCCTCCTCCTCAGTCCCAGAATGATGGGGAAGACGAGTGCTCTGCACATTGGACCTCTGCAGCAAGCTTCACTGTTCTTTTCACTAAGACAAAATGTTTAGATTTTCTAATCTTCTCATAAAAGTTTATCTACCACGCAGCATGCTTATGCATGGTGTGGTGAGATAAGTGCCAGGAAGGTGTGTAGATTTTGAATTTGGAACCTGAAGAACTGTGCTGTGATATGAGGTTGGAGAGGGTCTATTTGCATAAATCCTTCTTTCTTTTATTGCCTTGTAGTTTGAGTGAAGAAGTAAGAAGTTGATGGGTTGTGTTCTAGAGGGTAAATATCAAAAACTAGCCAGTGAATTAATACTCAAAATGTAGGGAAAGTGTTTCATTTGAACTACTTAGATATGATTTGCTGTTTTCATCAAAAAATATCCAGTGTGATTAATTTGCATTTAGTGATGAAAAAAAGCTTAAACTGAACTATCTACAAGTGATCTTCATTTTAATACTTCAGTCTTCTACCTTCATGCCTTTGGTGAGGGGAGCTTGCTGTGGAATGGCTTGGTGACAGTACTGATGTCCTTTTGCATTGATTCACAGATAGCTCTGGCAACTGAGCCTATTCATCCAGCTCTGGATCACTATGTGGTTTTCCCCAGTTCAGTTCAGAATGAGTGTGCAGATTAAACCAGTCAATCAGATCCATATGTTTAACCACACTAGTTGGCTTCAGCAGTTTTGTTGGCCTATTTGGTCAGTTTTCAGCTCCATGAATGCAAAGCAGTTGGAGCTTGCTGGTGAAAGCCTTTCTGATGAAATGTGCTTGTGCTTCTCCAAGACATTTGGTTGAAAACTATCCGAAGACCTTTCTTTGCTACTTTGATTTATTATTTCCCAGTAACTGTCCCAAAGAGTGTCATCACTTTATGGATCTGGTATAAAAACAGCTGAGCTCTCTGCTTTCAGTTCCACTGGAGGGATGTTTGCAAAAGAGCTGGAGTAACTCAGTGCAACAACTGGCAAAGCCAAGTCCAGGAATGACCCTGGTAGGATTCTTTAACTGGCTTCTGCTGCATGCTGCTGCATGTGAATTATTCACCAGCTTACACTTATGAATAAAATAGTTGCCTTGGGAAATCCAGCTGCTATGTGTCGTTATGCTGTCTTCTTTTCTTCTCCTCTCCTCCCCCAACATTAAGTCTACATTCATGTTTTCTGCATTTCCAGGCTAGGACAAGTTTTGTGATTTAGTCATAAGATTCCGGGGAATATCTGCTATATTCAAGCCCATTTGGAAATACAGCCATGCTTATTCAGCTTTTCACTAATAACTATGATTTTCTAAGTAAGGATTTTCTGCACTTGCTCTCTGCATATTGCAGAGCATACTTCACATAAGCTGCCTGTGCCCCTTCACCATAATGGTGGGTGCTGCTGCTGCTGCAGGACAAGTGAACGTTTTGGCTTTTAATGCGTTGTCAACTTCCATTCTCAGTACACAGTGTATTTTGGAAATGTTTTGGTAATCGGTAAAATACTATTAATTCTCCTAAAATGTTGCATGAAACATGATGCTCGCTGAAAAAAACCACTACCACCCTCACCCAAACACATAACCTCCCAAAATGAAATTCAAATAAAAGGTACAATCCCACACCTGCAGCTGTCCCTGCCTTTCATCTGTCCTTGACTTTAAATGTGTCTCATCTGTCACTGGACCTTTACTGATTGACTGAAATATTTTTGGTTATTTGTTTGTCATAAAGGTTTGAATTTTTTCCCCATTTAAAGGATTTAATTTTTATAGAAGGGGAAAAACAGTGCATTAACCTCTTAATGAAACCTGCAATCCTGTTTATTTTTTCCCTCCCCCAACAAGAAATGCAGCTGATTTATTTGATAAAACATTCATTGGATTTTACAAATGTCATTTTCACTAGACTCCAAACAGATGCTGGTTCAGTAATTGTGTCTGCTGCTGCATTCATTTGACTCCACAGGAGCCAGATATGGAGGAGTTGCAACAGCCTGAAAACAAATGTAGCCCTTCATTAGGATTTTTAGTCTTAGTGAAAGGTCTTGGGTGATCCAGGCTTTAGGGGTGGGCCTTGTAAGAGTATTGTAGCACTAATAATCATAATTACAATAAAGATACTAATGACCTAATCAAAGGGTAACTCTGATATGCCCAAATTCAAGATTCTATTAAAGGCTTTGTTGTGTATGTAATACCTGGCAGTGTGTTTCTACAGAGCCCTTTGTCTCAAAGGTTGCAAAGCACAGGGCAAAGCCTGGAACGTTGGGAGGAACTAAAGATCTGGCAACAGTCTTCTCTAGGATTTCTTTCATGGAAGTTCTTTTGACAGTAATGCCCATGTAATTGCGCTTCCAGACTAGCTGAAACATTCTAGGGGGTAGTGGCATCAATAGTTTATGGATCTGCAGGGTAACTACTGCTTTCTGTCCCTCCTGTGTTGGGATCTAAATCCCTTTTCAGGTTGGGCAATGAAGGACTGCAGCCACCAGGTTCATTGAAGGGCTTAAACTGGTCATCTGCTGGTGACTACTCTGGCATGGGACAAAACAAATTTGGGGAAGAAAGTCCAAAGCAAATTTCTAAGATGCTTTTCCTTATTCTATTCCTAGTTTGAATTTGGACTTTTCATGCATCTTTTATAGTAAGGAGTTCATAAAGAATGGAATAATGGTGAAGAAGCAGCCTCTCATTACAAAGGGGTCCAATATCACTGCAATGTACCCTTCATATTTTGTCTAACACTAGAGCACAGTGTAATGGCAGGTTTTCTTGTGGAAAAGAGAAACTTGAATGATCAGCAATATATTTTTGTTTTTCTTAAAATGGTTTCCTCTTCTTAGTATCCATAGAGAGCTTTTTCAATCAAATATTATCGACAGCAAAAACATTATCTAGTGTATAGACAGATGGCAGGATGATAATTGTTTAGAGAGACAGATGGTAGTTTCTTGTACCCACTTTCTAGTTTCTGTGTTTTTAAAGCTCAGCAGTTGCATTGTGCAGCATTCGTGGTGTCATAAAATACCAGCCACTTTAAATAACTCTGAACCAGGCTTTCGAGTGATTTGTTTAAAAGGAGCCAGTCCTATTTAAAACATGATCAGCTGAGGATGCCTAGATATTTGACAAAGCAGGTTGTAATTTAGAGAAATTGTGCCTAACTTGATGCTTATATTCTCAGCAAATGCAGAACCCTCCTGCCTCCTTTCTGTCAGAAAGAAGTCTGAAATTGTAAAGAGGAATANCTAACTTGGCACTAAGAAGAGGGCACCATAAGAATAAAAATAATGTATGAGTTGGAGTGCGCTGCCACAGATATTTGTAGAGACATGCCTGGAATTCCAAGTTAGTTTCTCCCACAGACTACTGTAAAAGTGATTAAATCCACAACATAAAGAATCTTATACAAAAATGGCTTACAGTGAAAAAACAAATATTTAGTTGCCCTGTGAATCTGAGGATTACCTGAAACACTTTTATTCTTCTTTGCAAAGAGAAGATCTTTTCAGAAGTAATTTTGTGAAACACTTGGGGATGATTCAGGCTAAATCCTGCATGGTTTAACAAATCTTTTTTCACCATCTCATTATTTTAACCTGTATAAGGGGAAAGGAGAGATACCTATTCAACAGGTTTGCTTTCTGAAGTTAGGTTGATGGGGCCAGCTTTCAGTATGACTGATGAAGCCCTCATCTCAAAGGGGATCAAGGGTCCACATCATCAGATTGTGGTTTCTGGTGGGCTTTTAGCCTCCACACAGTTCTACTTTATATTTATTTGTACAATTTATATTTCTATGTACTATTTATATAGTACATTGAAATATTTGCAGGCTTTCTGGGATGGAGGCTTTCATCTGACGGGGTACTACAGGGATTCTTGTCTTTGCTCTGATACTTACTGTTTCTATAAATATCATTTATTGTATATGAAAGAAGTCTATAAAGGTATCAATACAGTAACTTGTAACATAGCAATAGCCGCAGGCACGGGGGCTGCATTCCCAGTAACAATCCTGTGGCTTCAGGGGTGATGCTCTGCTTGGGTGGGGGAAAAATTTAACCACCTGTACATTCAATAGTCAGCCTTTGGGACACTGTGCCATGAGAAACTGTACAGTCCAAGAGAGTAATTTAAAATGTGAAAGCAGTTGAAATCATAGTCTCAGTGTTTTAAAAAAACCCCCTTTGTATATCTGTTCTTTGTCATTTAATCACTTGCTAAATGATTTTCAGCGCTAGAACCTCAGAATACTCAGAGTTGGAAGGGACCCAGAAGGATCATCAAGTCCGGCTCTTAAGTGAATGGCCCATACAGGGATTAAACCCACAACCTTGGCGTTATTAGCACCATCCTCTAACCAACTGAGCTAATTTCAGGGTCATTTTATATAGGAGGTATGGAGGAAAATACAGATTCTAAATCTGCCTTTAGAGAAATGCATGAAAACTGAACTTTCAGCCAGTAGACACAGACCTGCCCAGTTCTGAGACTAAGTGCTATCTAATCTGGGAAATGAAAAGTGTGCTGTGTGCAACACTAGGCAAACCAGACAGGCCAGTTTATTTATTTATTTTAATCTTGCATAATCACAATGAGCTACTTGTGAGCAATCTGGAATATCAGAATTATTTGAAAGACATGTTTTGCAAATAACTCTGAATAAGGAGTGCATGTGAAAACTGCCAAGTGTTGTTGGACAATTTTCAAACAGGAGGAGGCTAAATTCATTAAGTAAATGATTCACCACATATTAGCTCAGTTTTCCTTCTGAGCTTTGAAGCCTGTTGGAGCTGAGAATCAGTTTTGTTGTTTTTTATTAAACTTTTTTTCTTGTTTTCCATACTGTAATCATGTTGTTTGAGTCATTACTGTCAAGGCAATAACAGACTTAGTGTAGAGTTAAACCTCTTACGGAGCATCACTGTCTGCATGAACACACATGAAACACCCTGCAACTGCTAAGAGGCTGAATTGTGTGAAATTTTCCATTTTGAAATTGCACTATTCTGATTAACATGAGTCTTGCCCACCTGGGTGCTTGTATGCATGATCAAACCAAATGAGGTTGTGGGGGGCTAATTTTATTTTATTTTAATTTTTTAAGGAGGATGGTTGATATAACTTTGTCATCAGTTTCTGTGAGGGTCAGGCTTCTGCTTCCTCAGACACCAGCAGACTGGAGCCAGTGCTGGGCACTATCTCCAAGTGCTGCTTTGCAGTCAACAGGCTGAGTCCATCTTTGCTGTGTGCACTGATGAGACTGGCAAATTCAGTCTGAGCCTGCTTGGGCTGTCATGCAGCTGAGGCTCTCCAGTGGTCTTGTCCTTCATTTCCACTGCTCCAGTTAGCTTAATGGTTTTTCTTAACTGCTTCTGAATTCTTTCATGATAGCAGATATATAGCCAGTGTCATCTGACAGATTTTTAGGCATCTTTGTAGTAAACATGTAAGTATTCATTTAATGCTTGAATTGCTTTACCATCCTCTGTGGCTGTATTTCTCATTCCTTTCTGAAATGATCTTTCTTCATCCTTGACTGGCTCCCCTTCTATACTTTGAGAAAAAGCTTCTTGATATCTAACACTGCCAGCTATACTTCTTGCAAATTTATTTCAGATTCTTCCCTGACTCCTGCATCTTTTTTTGTAAAGTTTTTCTTCTTGCTCTCTGTTGTCTTGATTCACATTTTTTGTATGGCATGTTTATTTTAAACTTGGTTGGTCTCAATAAAGTCTTTGTAAAGACTTGCAGTTCCTCATAAAAGCGTAAAAAGATTTCTTGAAAAATCACAAATGGCTGCTTAGGTTGGTCGTTCCCTGGCCTAGGGAGGAGATCTGAGTTAAAAATATCTCAGCTTCTCCTCCCTGTTTCTCCCCCGAAATGACAACATAACCACCAACAAAACGAGGATTTCTTTGGCAGCTGGCATTTATTTCTGTGCAGTGAAGGAGAAGATCTGGTCAATTCACCGCGGCTGATGGGAAAGCGTCAGGCGTTGGACTGAAGAGCCTTGGCTGGGAAGGGGTTGGTCGGTGCTGTGTCCTGCCCACGTCACACTGACACACCACACTCCAATCCTGGTGCTGAAGGTGGGATCTGGGGTATGGGGGCCTTTCACGATGATGGTGTGTTTGGTGTGCTCTTTTCAGTGGCCATGCAGTAACCCATCCAGAAACAGGTTATTGGTTGTAGGCAGAACAGGCAGTACCTTATAGCAGCAGAGTTGTGGAGGAGTTGTTGCGGTGACTGAATTTTTTCAAGTGGAAGTCATGAGATGCGGGGAGAGACAGGATGGAACTGAGCTGCAGGCTGTGGGATGTGCCTGCAGAATGTACAGCAGAGAGAAGCTTGTCTCAGCCTGACCTTGGGGGAGGAGATGCCACACAGCAGAGCCCTGCGGAGAGGAGCCTGCCGGCAGCTGCCGGACGGGTGGGCAGTGCGTGATCACCCCCATGTAAGGCCAAGTGTGTTACTGACATGGCAATGGGTGACAGGTTGCTTAGTGACAAGTACCATATGAGGAAATACTGGGTCTTGAAGAAGTGTATAAAACCAGCTCGTTTCTTTGAACAAACGTCTCTGATTCCCTGCTGGTCTGAGTCTGTGCCTTGGTCATTACATCATGACAAAATAATGAGGTGATAAAGTTCTAAAACTCCTATGAACAGGAAAGCCTGGTCCTTTGAACTCAGTGGTGAAACCTAACCTTTGCAGAGACTGAAACTGAAAAACCTAACCTTTGCAGAGACTGAAACTGAAAAACATGTGTGATTATTTCCGTATTAATAGGAATAGTATGATTTATCAGGCTATTCAAAAATCTGTTGTGCACATAAAAAACTATTATGTCTAAGTTAAAAAAAAAATTTACTCTTGCCTTAAAATTTTCTGAAGTCACATCCCTCTGCCTAAACCTGCTGCCTACGTGAAAGTGGTGATTTCTATTAGCTTTCAAAAGTTATGCAAAACGCACTTCAAAAATAAGGGCAGTTGAGTGGCAGATTATCAGAAAATATTTGCTTCTTCATAATCCTTGGACTTTTCCCCCTTGCCCCCCCACCTTCCCATTAATCTATACTACTGAGGAACAAATGTTTGCATTAATTGTGCCAACTTTTGAATTAGCAATAGATGAATCTCTAGCGGCTAAAAAATTTGCTTAAGTAAACAACCAATGAATCACACATTCCTCTAGGGTTTTTTCAAAGTAAACAACAACTTTTTTCCCAGTGTGAAATAGGATGTTTCTGTTTTAAATATAGGCTCTCTGCTTCAGCCTGGAGATAGACTTAGCTTTCCTAATGACAAAACACACTTTTTTAGAATTCTAAAGAAGGTAGATTTCTAAGCTTGGAGAAATCATGCTTTTAAAGACTTGGAGGAAGGCTGCCCTTTCTGCTTGTATGTTGTTTTACTTTGGATTGGCTTGAGTTTCAATGTGGAATCAGGCCAACTGTAGCAAAGGAGTGGGCATTGGGTAAATTGTCATGGTCTCCTCAGCATGTCCACTGTTGTGCTGTCCTCTTTGTGCTGCTGTAATGTGATGATTACGAATGATTAATCTTTCTTTCTAGCAGGGTACCTCAAAAACTAGAACCAATTTTGGAGTATAGAGCTGGATCACTTCAAGAGATTTTCTAGGCCTTGTGTGAACTGAATGTTCTCAGTGTGCCAGGTTGTAGGTTTTTTTTCCTAGCACTGCATTAGTCACATCATTTGGCAGCAGAATACTTATTAAACAGACTATTTTCATCAATTATCTCTCTGTTTTTCACATGTGTCATAAAACTTTGTAGATTTTCTGCTGCATGTTACAATGAAACACGTGGCATTCAGGTGAACAGAAACTATCCCACTTCTGTTCCTAATGAAAGATGTGGACTGAGGCTTATGCTGAAAGCCACAGCAGTAAATGACTGTCACTTGCTTTACTTCAGTCCATACAATTCTACTCTCTCCAGTTCAAGCTAAAGTAAAGATGTACTCTGTTAGTGGTAAGGACAGCCTTTTTTTGAATACTTATTTTAATGAAGAAATAGACATGCTTTAGCATTGATGTTAAGGTGTTACATGGAATAAAATGGCACATTCATGGTAAATGCACTACTGCATCTACATTGTTCTTACTCACATGTATTTAATAATGAAAACAAAATTAAAGGTTCTGAACAAACCGTAATGTTGTTCTTGCCCAGGAGAGCTCAGGTTCCTAAGTGAAGGCATGCGTGTGAGTGAAGCCCTCTTTAAAGGCAGAGGTCCTTTTGTAAAGCAATAAATTACTCGAAGCCTTATTTTTTAAATTTTGTGGTTGGCTAACCAACTGACATTTTTAAAGCTTTTACAAAACAGCTTTTTTAGGGGTTGTGACATTCAAGCCACTTGTGCTTTGCTGCTTCTTAGCTGTTATGTAATTATGCTCAACACATGTCATACAACCAGGTAGGAAAGCATGTTAGCTGAGTAGGTGAACTGTACTGACACAGACTGGAGAGCTGACACTTGGTCTGATGTCAAATATTAAACCAGTGGGATAGGCAGGGGTGAAATACTGAATAGTCTTGGCACAGAAGAATTCAGCCAGCAAGTAGTTTAAAGTTTTCTGGTAAACGGAAGTCATATGTAACCTCAAAAGGCTTATCATAAACTGAACATTTCATTAACTTAAAGCCTAAATTAAATCGTAGGTGAGAGTGAAAGTTTATAGGAAAAATTGACAAAATGACAACAATGAAAAAATAAATTGATGGGAGAGAAAGGAAGCAGTTACACAAAAGCCTGAACTGTACATATTACAGCTAATCCTCTAGAGACGGTGGTAACTACAGAGGAGGTGGATGGAACAATAGTCACTCAGAAGAGCATATTCTGTGCTAACCACAGAAGATTGTAAAAGAAGATGCTGAAGATAGACAGAGCCACGGTGGGAGAATGCATCATAACCAGGAGCCTCTGGTCTGAGGAGTGTGGACCTGAGGAGGAGCTCCAGGGCTTGTTCCCACATACAGCTGCTTCCCAGGAGGCTGCCCAGTGGGTAGGCCAAACGAGCTTGAGACAAGAGAGATTAGAGTGAGTCTAGAAACCAAAGGGGAAAGAGAGTAGATGCTGTTGGGAGAGTCAGGGAAAGGATTTTCTGGATCAGCTACATGCTGGTGGGTGCCTGTTTTAGTAGATCCAGTGCAGTAGGGTCTTGCCCAGCTGGAGGTATCTGATAAACCACTGTTTCAGCACAATTTCCTCTACAAATAGTCATGATTGAGTGGGGAAGGGTCCATTAATTCTCCTTCCTCTCTAGCTGATTCAATGAGCCATGATTTTTGAGTTATTCTTTCTTTACAGCTGGATAAAGTTGCAGAAGGCTGAGAAAAAATAGTATAGTATGAGCAGGTACAATTTTGGTCTCGTTAGTTCTCACATTTCTAGATGTTTACCTTTGCTCTGCAGCAACAGGAATGTGACATAAAGGTATCCGAGTTAGCTTAGCTGCTGGTAAATGGTGTAATTTCAATACTGTTACATTGGTCACTTTGAGTCGAAGTGCTGGCTATTAATGTTGATGCTAATTCTATGCTGCTGTTGTGCAGGAAGGTATGGTCCCATGTGTACTTTGAAATGGTGAAGTGCCGGGGCTCACTAGTTCATTCCTGTAAACCTTTTCTGCTCTTGGTAAAGACATACAGACATTCTTTGCTCTCTACAAGAAAAAAACAAAGACTTTTAGAGATTGATGTTTCGGAAATCATTAAGAGAGAACCCCTGAGGGCTGAGATCTCAAGCTTTGTTGAATGAGACTGAAACTATGTCTGTTCTGGTGGGTACTCTCTTTAGACACCCCTAATAATATCCAATGAGTGGGAGGTGGTCTGGCCTCATTGGTGCAGTGAACTCTTGAGTGTGAGCTGTGTGTGGAGCTGCTGTGGT
Source organism: Edolisoma coerulescens (assembly GCA_013397115.1). Classification (NCBI taxonomy): domain Eukaryota; kingdom Metazoa; phylum Chordata; class Aves; order Passeriformes; family Campephagidae; genus Edolisoma; species Edolisoma coerulescens. The sequence goes on along the minus strand of VWZW01007786.1, from coordinate 20,803 downwards.
GGGAAAGCAGCCCCTGCTACCAAAGCATGAAGTGTGAACAGGGTCTGAAGCTCGGGCATTTCTCCTGAGAAGTTTATGCTCTTCTCACTAGACCTGAGTTTCACAAGGGCCGGCAGCATCTCCACTGCCTCTGACCAGTCTGAAAAGCCATGACTGTTGTTGCGTCTCTTCAGTGCTTGCTCAGGCTGATCTGGCTTATTTAATAGCTGTTTTATTCCTGCCAGCTTTTCCTGGCTAGGCATGGCAAGTGACAGTGAGCCACTAAGCAATTTTTTTTTTCCAGAATGATATTCCCTTTACAGTGATTAATCAGTTCTCTGCCTCTCATTTTATGTTGGGATATAACATCAAGTGTCTCATCTCGTGTTCAAGAGGAGGCAAAGTCCTTAAAAACAATACACAGTTCTCTTTGCTTGAGTGTATAATCATTAAATGAAATACAGCTAAGCTCTGGGATACCATGGGCAGCAGAAAGTTAATCATTATTTCCTCATGCTTTGTGTATCTGTCTCTTCTGGTAGTCATTAAAAAAAGACATCAGTTCCCCAGTAAGTACCACACCAGATGCTACTAATTCTGAATGAGAACTGAAGGAACCATCATGAAGGGAAAATTCACATCATCTAAGTGTGCAGTGAAACCAATTTGCAGTCATGTAGGGAAATACTGTTTTAGAATTGCTATTAGTGAAGTTTCACAGGGAGGGAGAATATGATGGTGAACTCCAAACATGAGTATGTTTGTTTTCACAGGGTAAGGAATTAATATCTCAGGGCAGAATAATCTAATTCCAACTGGTGCTGAATGATGAGTCACTCCCTATCTTCTCTTTGCTTGAGAAGGTTAAGGACCTTGCAGTGTTGTTAAGTCATTTTGACCCTAGTGCTGTATGAGTTTCAAGGAGATGTTAAATTCAAAATCACCACCTCTTAAAATTGTTTTCTTCTAGTGTTGTGTGCCTTTGCTTTCACCTCTGACCATAACTAGTTTCTGACTGGTATACTCTGAGCTTGGGGAAAAACCATACTTACAAAATGTTGTATACCTGGAGGTTAGGTTCATATATAAATTTTAACTTAGGTATGGCTAAGGTGAATTTCCCTCTGAAGATGCCTGGTTCTCCCTCTTGATGATAAAGATAGCCTAAGGTGACAAGCTAATACAGAGACAACAAATTTCCACATGCCCGTATTAGATTAGGCGAATCCTAAAGAGAGTACCTAAAGATACTGACAGTTTGGCTGGAGTGTAGACTGAGGGAAGAGTTTCCACAAAATAATCCAATGTTTGATCCCTTGACATGCAGGATTGAAAAAGAAATTAAGAACTTATGCCTGTTTAAAATACATTATACTGGAAATGCTGTAGGTCTATTTCAGTGAGCAGAAATACATCTTTTTGCCTGTTCACTGGAGGATCTGAAGGGCGTTCATGGTGAAGGCACTTTTGTGGCTCTTGGGTTTGCTTATTTGTTGTGCACCTTTGATGAAACCTGCATTTTTAGCTCTGTAGTGACTACATAGCCCATCTTTTCTTTCTAAATCAAGAAAAGCTTTCTTAGCTGGCGCATTATTTTTTGTTTGCTTCAGGCATTCTGGTAATTCTATAACGATAAACACAAGAAAAATCCCGAGACCCATTTGTACACTTGTTCAGAAAATTTGCTGTGGAGTAGTGCTCTAGCACATAATTGATGAGTAATAGCTTTATTACAAACTGGTGGGGGTTTTTTGCTGCTGTTGTTGTTGTTTTGGTGCTTTAGTTTTTTTAAGAAACAACATATTTGTCCAACATTAAAATGTTCCTGTAAAATATATAGGCACAGATAATATTGGATTTCTCAAGTTAACTTGAGTGCTAGAAAAGCTTGCTTGTATTTAATGGAGCAGTGTTGTTTGGGATAACATTCTCCTTTTCTGAGCCACTGGGAAAGACGTGGCAGAATGTTTGTACATCTGAAGACACCTGCAACTAACAGTGGAGGAACACTGACCATAATGCATTTCTACCAGTCAATATAAATTTACTAGCATGCTATACAGTACATTTAAAGCTAGAAGTTCTCTTTCTCCTTCCCCTGTGAGCCTAGGAAATAAATTCAGTAAAAACAAACATTTCCCTGCTGAGAAGTCTGTGCAGTGGCTGTCAGAAAGGACATTTTAATTTATTGGTTATCAAGAAGCTGGCTGGCCCTAGAACTCCAGCAAAGTGTTCTCTGCTGCAGTTGATCCCCATACAAAGTAAACTCAAATCATCTTCCGTGCTGCTGGTAGCGTTTTTATAGTTCTGGCTTCTGAGAGCAGGTAGTGCTGAGTAGTCTCTGTTTTGCCATTTTTTCTTTGAGGAAAATGGAAAATTTCCCAGGCTATACATCCGTCTCTCTGATTTATAATTCTGAAGATACGATTGACCAATGAAGCTACTGCAGAATGACATTCAGTTATGGAACGGGCATACTCTTTCTCATTATTTCTGTAGGATAGGCAATGCTGATTAGATCTAAAAATTTGCCTCTGGATAACAGAAGATCACACAGCTGTATGCTAGATGATGGACTCATGCTGTGACCTGTCTGCAGAGCACACTCAGAACTGACAGAAGGGTGCTGGGGGGACCATGATACCCTGCATAGAAGAGGGTCAGCAGCACTCTAAAAATTTTCTCTACCGTCCTCTTCCCTCTCGTCCTTATTTGCTTCACCTTTGTTCTGTTTCTCGGTAAACTCCGTGATACTTGATTGTGATTTCTTTGTCAGGGAAAAACATCCTGCAGTATTGGTAGTACATTGCAGTGCACTAGATGAAACTACTAGTTTCGTGGGTATTTTACTTGATCTCACTTTAGAGCTTATGCTTGCTTTATGATATTAAAAGGTTAAGAGGAATACTAACACTATGTCAGTGTTGGAACACCTCTAGAGAGACATGATCCAATTAGTAAAGACTCTCTAGTAACTGTTGCTTTTTAAAATAGCACTGCTTTGAAAATCCTGTCCTTCGAAAATGAAGGAGACTAAAGGGCAACAGAGAAGGCCCACATGCATGTATCTCTCTTCCCCTCTGCTATCTGTCCCTCCATTTAGGATTATTTATTTGTTACTGCTTTTATTGCTGGGTTTGGGCTGGAGACACTAGTGGCCTCTACTCAGCTTTCCAAGATGTACAAGGGTTGAGGGCTGGCTGCTTGCAGGCAAAAAGTGACTCCTGATCTTTCTCAGGAAAGTTTCCAGAATCTGTTGCTTTGTCTCAAATTCAGAACAAATGTGCTTGGGGTCTTTCAGTGGTTTTTTTGATTTTATGTTGTGATTTAGTCTCACTCCACCTTCTGGGGAAGCTTCCTGGCCTTCTTTGGATGGTCAAACCCTCCTCTGTCTGTATGAACCTTGCAAGTTTTGGCCATCATCTTGTATTCTGTATTGCCATAGCACTAGCATATTGCACATTTGGAGCATGGACATGTGGTGGGTCCCCAGGCTCAGGAGCAGGGGCAGCAGCCAGAGGGGAGGTTAACAATGAAGGAGCAAACAGTTGGTATTCAGTTGGCTTTTGTAATTTAACCCTTTCACCTTGGTTCACCATTTGCATCATTACCATAAATGGGCAGAGTTTTAAGCACAGGCAGATGTTTAACACAAAAGCCAAACTTGCTCTTGTTTGTGGGAGCAGGATTTCACCAAACAAGGTTTGTTTAAGGAACATGGTGAAATGTGACCAGCCACAGGCCGTGTAACCCACTCTGACCTGCTGCACTGCCGCATGGGGTGTAGCCAGTATAGGGACCCACACAGGGCGCAGCAGTCTCAGAGCAGTTGGAGACACCAGGTCCAGCTAACCTGAGGCTGTTTGCTCCCTCCTAGGGCTCCTGTAGATCATGCAGTGCTGTGGTGACATGGGACCTCAAAGGCAGCTGGAGTCTCCTCTGCCTGGGAGCAGAAGATGCCCAGAGTTAAGTTGTGCACAAATACCCTGGCTTTTGTAATGCACACTGCAGTCTGGGGGGTTTCTTGCATGGTGTTGTTTCTTGTGCTTTTGTGGGAAAGGTGTTGGCTTAAAAGATGTCCACCAGAAGGAAAGGAGAGGGTCATGGGGAGGGCCATGAGGGCATCAGCACTGATAGATGCTTATGAAATTGCGTGTTTTCAGTGCTCTTCTATTTCTTTTGTTCCTACTTTATGCTGTGCCTTTCTTATAAAATTCTTTCTAATTATGTATTTCCCTCAGCCTGTGTTTGGGTGTTGCCACTCCTAGGATCAGCAGTATCAAGGGTTTCTAGTCTTGTTAGTTGGAAGGCTGTTTAGTGCTGTGGGTTTGGTTTTTGTTTTGTTGTTTTGGGGTTTTTTACAGCTGCATGATTCTGTCCCCCTTTATGCAAAGTAATTACTACTGAGCTCTGCAAAGTTCTCTCTTTGCACTAACAACTCAAGGATATGCAGAGAGCTGTTGTGTCTGTTCCTCCTACCATTCTTTCTTGATACCATGATATGATTACCAAGGGGAGTCTAAGTAAGCCTGCCAACACACACACACGCACCCACCCCTGCAACCAAACCAGAGCCCTTCCAGCAGTGTTTTCAGTGACATGCAAACTCTGTCAGGACTACCCTTAAGGGAGAACATCTGCTGTTGTCCTATCACCAGTTATCTCCTCCTTATAGCTTTGCTTTCGTCTTGGGCATGCAATCACATACCTGCCTTTTCCCCTGATGTTCTGTGTGATACATCCTCAGGGTTTTGAAAAGATCCGTACCTTCACCAACCTGTTTTTTCTTACGATGTTTCTGTATCCGTTTACCATCTCTTCTTGTGTTCTGTTTTGCTCAATACTCTTGCATTTTCCTCTCTGCTACATGACCACCCTATTTTGTGCTGTCTCATAGTTCAGACATGAGACCTGATGAGCATTTCTCATCTCCTTATCTCCCTGTCCCTTTTTGTTTTCCCTGCAGACTTTTGTAGACTCACTTTGGTTAATTGTGCTTGTGTTTGGCAAGAGCTGCTGGCACAGGCTCTAACACAGCTTCTTGAAGATTCACAGCTTCTTGAAGAAGCTTACATCTTTCAGTTCCCTGGCTGCTTTTTGCTTTTAACTAATTTATCACCTTCACCTCAGAAGGATAGAGCTTCTCATGAAGAACAAAAATCCATGATTTCTTGAGGGATACATGACATCTTGCATAACAGTATTATAAAAATGTTTGCTTGGTCTTTGCTAATGCTAATCTAGATTTTAAATGGAGGCTGATGTTCATTGATTATCCAAATCCTGATGCTTACCTGTTGCATGAACTTGCTCAGCATCCCTCTGTCTCAACATACATTTCTAAATAACATTAATAGTTATTTTTTACACAATTGTATAAAAAATTCTGTGTAAACAATTGTATAAGCAGGTATTTTTCAGTGGTTTTCATCATGTCACATTTTGTCAGCTTTCTTTCTTTGGTTTCTGAGGTTTTGGTTGTTTGTTTTAAATAAATAAATGCAAAGAGTCTCTTTCCAGGGTGAGAGGTGAGGTCAGTCCTGAGAGGTGAGGTCAGTCCTTCCAGGATTAAGTTCTTATATGCAGACTCAGTTATGGAAGGAGAAGTATTGCCATCCATTCTTGCAAGGAGCAGCGTAAGATGTAAAGAATTTGCTTTTGCCTGGAAGCAAATATTTTAAAACAAACAAAATCTGCACTTGATATTTGCTTCCAACATAATCAGTACCATTTTTGGTACTAGACCTACTCTCAGTGCTGTCAAAAATGCTGTAAATTAAACATCTTAGAGAACAACCTGCTATAAAGAAAAAATAATTAATGTTGACTAATATTATATGCTGTATAACATTTTTGTCAAATTCCCAATTAAAAATATGTTAGTAATTACTTCCCCACTTTTTTCTTGCAGAATACCATCAGGTTTTAACTTTTTGTGAAATACTGTAGTACCACTAGAATGATTCTACTTCCCTCTCCAAGGTCACTGAGACGCTCAGAAGTTTTCTCTTTAGCAATAGCAAAAATTAAATCTCTTCCAGGTCCTCTGAATTACATCTATATGGACAACTTCAACAGTTGGCTTGAATTTTAAAAAAAATTGTGAGACTGTTCAGGGACAGAGTCATTAGTGGAGTCATTTAATGTGCTTTGTTATGCAGTTTATGAGCTTTGTGTATGTGCTCTAGGATACCCAACATTAACAGCATTGAGTTCCTGGGGGCAGTAGTAACATACAAATAATTTTGTGCCAGTATCCTTTGTGTTCATCTGTGTTTGCTGTGAGTGGGAGGTCAATTAGTCTAAACTTTTCCACTGAATTTTTGAGTTTTGCAATAGGTTTTAGTGCAGGTAAGTTCAGGCCCTATCACAAGTTGTCTCTTTCCCACTTTCCTGGCAAGATAACATGTGCTTACTCTTCTGTAAGTCATTGGCCACATGCAAATGAAGAAAGTATTCAGAATACAAAACAAGTTAGAAAAGCTTATTTAATCAACTGTGCTCAGCAAAAGTTTTCTGTGCTTCACTGGAAGAAGAATTGAATCACATCTAGTTCCAATTTGGAAAAAGGGCTGTTAGATAATAGGGAGCCCTTACCTGGCAAATATCCAATTTGAGCTCAATTTGAGTCACTGCCGAGCAAGTCTTAGTGTCTAAAAGTTTGTCAGACATTAAGGAATATTTTACAAATTAATCTCTCATGCTTGTCACTTAATACTACTATCTTTCTAGACCTTCCTTTGCAAACAAGAGGTTTATCTCAGTAATAATAACATAGTGTAATTAACTGGATGAGTTTATTAATTGGCATTATAAAGCTTTTAAATTAATTGTAATGTTGAAAGGCCTCCCAAGGTCTAGCCTTGCTGGAGATTGTTGTGTTTTCATACATCAATCTAAACAGATAAGAGTCTGCAAAAAGATTAGTGCAACTGGTGCCTCTCTATTTCACTGCATTACAATCCTGTGATTTGAGTCATCAGCTTTATCTGCATTAACAGGTGGATTTAATTCTGAATTCCACCTTTTAGCACTCAGTTTTTGTAGATTTGGGAAGGCAGTCCTATATGGCCCAAATCCTGAGTCTCCATCAGACTGAATGTGCATTCCAAAATGTACATTACATTTCAGAGCACCCCATGTGTGTCTGTGGTGCTACAAAGAGCCTTCCACACTTCCTGTAGTTGGTTTCACGTTTGTGAAGTCTTTTTCCCTGGATTCTTTGCTGCTGGACAATTTCTGACTGACTATGAGAGGATGGTAAAGCTCTGCTGGCTTGTTTCCTAATCCATTCAAACAAGTTTCTCACCCAAAGGATTACCTGGACTGAACCGCCTCAGCTACCCAGCCCTTAGGCCACTGCTCAGCTGTGCAATAACACGGGGCATCAAAACATCTACTATTTAAGCTTGGCCTTAGGGCTGCCCTTGATCTAACTTTTACTCTACCTGTGTAGATCCCATTTGAATACTTTCCTCCTTGGAGTGGCCTTACCTTCACTGAGATAATACAATTTCTACACAAAGAAGCGACATTGGACAGCTAGGATCATTTCTCTACCAGTAGTTATGAACTGGCCAGAATTTATGTAAAACCTCAAGGGAGAATGTGAAGTTTGAGCTCCTGATGTGGTAGGCATGTGTGATGTCATTCTTCTCTATATCTCTTGTTTGTTGCTTTGATTTAAATTTGATCAACAACTGTCCTGCAGGCACTTTTAACCTTCTGTTGAATTGGAAAATTAGGAAAAAAGGAGGGTATCTTGGGTTATCTGCCAGCATAATCCACTTTGTTTGAAGAAAGGCTTAAACTCTCTCTCTTCCTGCTTTATTTGATGAGTAATGTTTCTTGTTAAATGTTGACAACCAATCCTAGAAATATTAGTTATTAATATCTGGTTATTTGGGATGTTTTGTTTACATGTGTCAAAAAGGTCTTTTTCATATCTGGAAATGGCAGTGAAAAAGGACAGTACATGGCACTGTTGAAAATGGCTCTAATGAGGAGAATGGTATCAATTACTGCCTGGTAATCACAATACTGGAAATTGTAGAGAGCTGTATGTTGGCACACCAAGGGTTCAGGCCAGCAGTAGAGGCAAGAGTGGGCTTGTGCCAGGCGTGCAGGCGTCCGGATGTGCGTAAGCTCGAGCATAGCCCTGTGCCATCAAAGGTACCTGCACAGGTCTGCTCCATAGTGCTGGTTGCACTCACTTGTTTTCAAGGTGAACGGGTGCTGCCCTCCTGCAAACCCCATCCCTCCTGCCAGCTTTGTGTTTGGGACGTGTTACCATCCTAACTGTAGAGAGTAAGAAGAAACCTCAGGCTGTTGTGGGTGAGAGAGCAGGTTGTGGAAGGCTGGGGAAGTGGAAGCCCTGTGTCCCTGGCCTGAAATGCTTTGCCTGTCACTGCAGTCACCCCTGGGGCTTGCAGCTTTACCTGGTCCAGTAAGGTGTGGTTCAGCTGTTGCAGAAAGATCTTGGTGGTGGTCACTGTCCAAACCTCAGCAGGGACTGTTCCTGTAAGCAGCTGCCTGCTTCTCCCCAAAGTACATTGCCTATGCAGTGAGAACAGCTGGCATCCAGAAGAAGGCAAGGGTGCAGGTTTTCTTCTAATAAGACAATATAAAAAACTCCATAATGCTTGCTAGGAGGTGGGTTTAATGTGTTCTTTTCTTCTCGATGGGCTTTCATTTAGCTACTACTTTATGGCTGTGGAGAAAACACTGTTTTGCCTGACCCATCAGTGCAATAGCAGTATAGAAAAAGATTTAAAGTTCTAATAATATTGGAAATCTACCCATGAACTCAGTTCTGCAGAAAAGAAATCCAGACAATTATTCATGGGTCTAAACTGGACCACTATTGGTATTTTAAACTGGTGTTTCAGGAATAAAGCAGTTAGTGAAATTCACATCCTCTGTGTCTTCAGGCATCTTGATTCAAGCAACCCCTGTGAACAGTCCTTTTTCTGTGACTATCTCTGTTCGAGGTTTGCATTCCCACAGGGGATGGATCTATGCAGCACGCCGTAAGAAATAATTTCATGCACCACTGCAGTCTCTTGAAACTAATTTAACGTCCTATTTTGTTGCAGCACTTCTTTGTGGTAACAGGCACAGCTTATAGTCCCTCTGACATGCTGGTCACCTTCTTCCTTTTATGTTTGCTTTTATTTTTTTTGTTTTGGTTTTAGTGCTTAGCATTTAACTGTTTATATTAGCTGTGCTGCTAATTAATGAGGTCTAGTCTAAATAGGTAATCATTATCTTTTTCCAGGTGGTTAATGGGGGCTCCTGTTAGTATCAGCAAGGACTATCCAGGAGTGTTTGTTTACACACATGAAGTTGTCCTCTGGGGTGCTCTAAAAAGAATGCAAAATGACATTTTTGAGTGTCTAACCAAAGCCTGTTTTTTATAAGTTAGTCTTCAAATAATGCAAAGTAATTCAAAGGGTCAGTATCCTTATATTCATAAAAATTTCTGGGGCACACCTAGTTTATTTGTATTCTGTGAATTAACTAAGAATATCACCACAAGCTCTACATCTGTATATCTAAATTTGATCTTAATTGTTACTCCTGTATTAATTAAGTTGTTGCTAGCAATGTTTGATGGTCCAAAATTTGTTTCCCCCCTTATCTCAAATATTTTTATCTTGTCTCTTTTTGAGGTCTCACACAGGGATTTTCAGAATTCTCTGCAGTGGGAGTCTGCTGACTTATCTTCAAATGTATGCTGCTAATCACTTTGGGATGGATTAAAAGGAATGCTTAAGTGAGACTTCAGCAGTAGGTACTTGACTCCAAAACTGAGTTGCTAAAAAGCCTTCAGCTAATACTAATTTTGGAGGCACTTAGGGAGGGCCTGGGTGTGAGACAAAGCACCCTCTTCCCAGGCGTGGAGCAGAGGTTTTCACCAAGGAGCTGTACCTGAAAACTTGTTTTCAAGAAGCAGGTTTTCTAAAGGGAGTATTCATGAGCTGGGCTCTCTGCAGTAAAAGAAAATGGATTCTCCTACCTTTGGAAAAATCATGGCCTTAAGTTGTACCTCAGACTTAAAATATGGTTTTCAGAAGCCTGGTGTGGTGGTTGCTGTGAGAAATGAGACCACTTAACAAGCGTTAGAACATCTTCTTGGGGCACCCTTCCACAGACTTGCAAATGTAACTGGGATGTGGGATGCTGCAGAGGTGTCTCCGTGGCAGGCACAGCTTGCTGTGGCTTGGTGGTGGCCAGGCTGGGTGTCCAGCTGTGCCCCTCTGGGTTCCTGGGCTCCCAAGGTTGATTTGGGCCCATGGATGCTGACTGGGCCACCCCAAACCAACAGTCTTTCCTACAGAGCAGAATTTACCATGTTTTTATCTGAGGTGATGTATAATGCTGAAGACTGATAGAAGCTTGTGGAGGGAGGGTTGTTTGCTCAAAACATTCAAAATGCAACCAACCTGCTTCATTTTGGCTGAGATCGATACTGTGAGTGTAAGGTCAGTTATATGAGCTGGAAAATGCGGTGAGAAGAAAATATCAGGTTGTTAATCTATGTGTTAACAGTGTTAAGTCTTTGTGGTCAGCTCTCATCTTCAGTTAGTTTGTTCCTTTTATAAAACTTTTGCTCAGTCATGGGAGATGACATAAAGTATCATTGGAAAAGAGCTAACAATTCATAATCTACTAGTGGATTTCGTAGTTAGTGAAGTACTAGGGTCACAGCACTTCCTGTAAAGGAAAAAATGTCTAAGCTCAAAATAAAATGGGTGAAGAGTACTTAATAAATTCTGTACTATTCATATATGGCTCAGCTGTATTGTTACCTTATGTTTTAGTATAAGGAAAATGCCAGGATGTAACTTGCTTAAGGAGTTGGCAAAGCGTTATCATTGCTTTATCTTTAAGTCTAATAAAAAACTTTTTCTTACTCAAAGGAGTGGCCAGTTCACTATTTTTCTCCATCACTAGAGGGCTCAGATCACTTTCAGAATGTTGTGCATCTGAGCCAACTTTGGTGTTTAAACAGTCCTTCCTCTTAGTGTAACTCAGGTACAGAGGGAGAGGCATTTCAGTTCTTCCTGTGCTGAAGCGTTGCTACACTTCTGACTTGCCTTCCTCCTGCTATTAGGAAGTCATAGACAAGCAGCTGAGCTTGTGGCTGTATTCTGCCCTGTGGTATTTGTGTGTTCATATTTTTTTGAATTTTATATGATATGTTTAAATCTCTTGCGTTTTGAACGGATGTTCTGAGGTGTCTTTGAAAATATATTTTAAAGCTAACATATCTGTAAGCATATCAGAACATTTAAATGTTTGGATAGCACCAAGTTTATACAGTTCAGTCAAGATTAGGAAGCATTTCTTTACTGAGAGGGTAATCAAGAACTGAAACAGGCTTCCCAGAGAGGTGGTTGATTCTCCAAGCCTGTCAGTATTTAAGAGGCATTTGGACTATGCTTTAACTTTTGGTCAACCCTAATTTGGTCAGACTAGATGATCGTCATAGGTCTCTTCCATCTGCAACAGTCTGTTCTATTCTAAAATGTGAGATGCCACTCTGGTACATGACAGAATGAGCCATTCATGATGAGACAGGTTTCCACAGGTCCATCGGAGTGTTGTGTTGAGAGACTTTACTCACAGAGGCAACATTTCCCCTTCACCTGCAGCATGTGCTCGGGGCTTCTGAGAGGTCAAGTGAGCTGCCAAATGACCAACGCAGAGAGGAAAATAAGTGTGGACCGAATCTAGCTCAACTTCCATGAAGACAACCAGAAATACCTTACTCTTGAAAGGGGAACAGGAATGAGCACTCAGGAAAAGTATCACAGATAGGTTCAGGTCCTTTCTCTTGGAGTCCTAGTGCTGGAAAAAGAAAGGAAGGGATACTTGACACAAATTCCTTTGACAGCTTCTTTATATGAATTCTTAGACTATGGCTATGATAGTAATGAAGTAATGAATGGAGCATGGGAGTCTTTGTGACTCCTTCAGCCTTTATTCAGGCTCTCTTAAACCATGATTTTCAGAGTCTGCACGCAAGCCTGACTTGTGGGAGTTTCTATTGAATGTGTAGGCTTACATAGCCTACCCTAAAGAAGACTGAAATCTTGGTGGTAGCATCACTTTCAAACCTCTCATGTTCTTAGGTATTGAATCTAAGAGAAATTGAATGAATCAGTGACTGTTATAAATATCTTTAGTGCTTCATATAATGTGAGTAACAATTAAATGTGTCATAAATGATACCTAGGTATTCTGTTGTGTGGCTGAATTAAATTAGTAGTTTTGTATTTGTCTCGTGTAAGTTCCTGGCTTATTTCACACCTGGACTATTGTGGAACCCAAGTAAAAAATATTTTTATTTTTCATAATAATCCCATTGGCAAGAAAGCATGAAGGTTTTTGGGATATCTTGGAGAAAAATGAAGATGTGCTGTTAACCGAAAAAACCCAAAATGCAAGCAGTGCTCTGTTATGTCAGAGGTGAAGCTGGTCTGAAATTGCAATTTATTGCCAGTGAGGAATGTTTCCAAGTTCAGAGTGATTGCCAGTTGTAGCACTAGCAAGTGAAAAGAAAATTCAACAAATCATTTATTTATCATTGCCATTGCTTTGTTGTGAGCTTTCAAGTAGCTGAAGTGCAGACTCTCCGAGTTCATATTTAGCTACAGGAGGTGTGCCAGTGTGGGAAAGGCTGGTTCTGACAGTGTGTCATCCCCAAAGCACGCAGTACATTCCTAGGTAAAATTGTGAAGGACTGTCTCCCCATGGATCAGAGTTTGAAGGTGTATATTTTGCAGTCCTGTACTCATGTCACATTCTGTCTCTTGGAGAAATTGGGATGGCCATTTCATTTGGTTGTACAAAAGACATAGATGGGTCTTATTTTTGTCCTATGCACTGGATTCTGGAAGGCCCTTTGAAGAACAACTTTCTAATAATAGCTGGCCAGTACCTTGCCATGAATTAATTCAGAGTTACAACCTGATTTTTTGAGAATATTGCCCTACACTTCCAGACTTTGTAGTTGTTCTTGGTGCTTTCTAGAACATCTAGAGATGCAGTTTCAGTTACCCATTTTCTCTGATAACATCAGTAAATGGATTACAAGGGTTTTCCATCACTGTAGATCTTCACAAAATATATTTCATCTTGGTTTTGATATAGGAGTGCTTAACAAAAGTACAGGTATCTGTATTTTCTTCTAAGTCTAATGAAGAGGACTTCCTTTACTTTGCAGAGTCAGAGAAACTGTGTCTTAAATTATTTTTCTGTAATTCCATGGTTAGGGATGTGTTGTCAATGATTTTATGGCTCATCCCCCAGAATGGAAAACATCTGCTCTAGGTGAGGATGAGACACTCATTGTAGGAGGCTTCATAGCCTGAACAGTTTTTAACTCTGTCATGAGGCTTTTTGTTTTGCTTTTGCTCTTTCAGTTAAAGCCACTGAAACATGTCTTAAGACTTGTCTTGTTTTCTGCGCAAATTACGATGTTGGGTTTTTCTGAAGTTGTACTTTTTATTAAAGTGACAGTCAAGTAGGGAAGATTTTGTTCAATGATTTTATATTATGATGCACAGGAAATTGTACATTGAGACACTGGATAATTTTGTCTGCTGCTAAGGCTGGAATTGAGATGTTGAGAATAGTCCTTCCTTGCACCCTCCTACTAGCTGTTATTCATAGCAGGAAGCAGCACTCAAGATTTCTTTAAAATTTGCTGTCACTTAGGTGCTGATTCACACTACTGCTTAATCTATCAGTAAATTTTATTGGTATTTTTGTAATCTTGTAAAGCTACCATTATACCATTTATATGTAGTTAAGGGCCTTGTTTTGTATTTCTGAATATTATGACCCTGTGCTGATTTGAATAAATTATGCCAGAGCATTCAGACAAGAGTCAAAGCTGGCCAAAGACTTCTGAATGCAGATAAATTTCTTTTGTTGAACCAAACAGCAGAGGAACAGATCTCTGACTCAGATCCCCTCTCTGCTGACAAACTGTGAGCTTGCAGCTGGGAAAGTGCTATGGAAGGGAAAAATGAAGGCCAAAGTCATTGTGTCTGTGGACCCTTGCCAGAATTTGTGAGGATAATCCACCTAAGGTAATGTCAAATATTTACCTCAAAAAGTGAGAGGAGAAGAAGGATTGCTAAAAGATGACACTTCAAGAGTATCAGTATGGTCATGTATGATGCAAGTATTGGACAGAGAAGTGGGAGCTGAGGGGTGTTTCTGAGACCCAAGTAAAACTGTCATTCATCTTCATTAGAATAAATTTAGAAAAATGCCAGTGAGGGATAGAAATAGGCAAGAAGTGTATTAGGAGATGAAGTGGGAGACCCAATTATAGTTGAAGGTTAGGTGCTTTAAAATGGGAACGACTGAATCATGCTAGTGTTCTAAGAGGAGAGACTAGAAAATGCCAAAAACAGCTGAAAGGAACTGCAAGGAAAGAGCAAAGAAGGGATAGAAAACAGAAGTTGCTATGGGCTTAGTAAGCACCATGAGCACCTCTCTGAAGAGGGCTCTGAAGAGGACTGACTGAGGGGAAGAGAAGGGGCAAGCTCAGAGGCAAGATGGCACGTATATAGTTTGACATGGAGGGAAAAGAGAGGAGATTCTTTGTGAAGAAATAGCACCACAGGTAACTTACCTGAATGGCTGACATGTATATGTCTTATACTCCTCTTCCACACTCCTCAGTCATTCTCCAAATCTGCATTCTTTTGTAACACTTTCTGTGTTATATTATGTTGCTATAAAATGACTTTTAATGATGTAATGAATTGTCTCTATAGTTTTCCTTCTCTTGGCCCAGTTTGATGAAAAAAAAAAGCTCCAGTTTTGCTGTCATTTGATCAAGAAGAGAGAGGAGGGGACATGTCTTGTGCTGGTGACATTTTTGTACTCAGTAGACTTTGTCCTTTCTAATGATGCATCAGAGTGTCATGCCCCAGTCTGCTCTGATGAGGCATATGCAAACAAGTGCCAGGAACAGGGCAGGATGTCATAGAACATCAGAAGAAGGAAAATTATACATTTTTTAATTTTATATTTGATGGTGTTCTTACATGAAAAGTAGGGGAAATATTTTGGGTTTGATTAAGACAGCCTTTCTAGTACCTCTGTCTGCTACTGACAGTTCTGCCTCCTTTCCCTGCTGCCATTTCTGCTGCCTGGAGCATTCATTGCCAAACTCCTGCTCCAGCCTCTTTCTGCTGCTGACAGCAGATAATGGCAGTAGGTTCCTGCTTCTGTTTCTACCTTCAACCAGTAAATATATTTTCTGTTTTCTACTAGAATGATGAGCAGGGGGTTTGGTCCAGTTTGGGTTTGAGTTGCTTACTCTGTTGTACTGTAAACCATCTGTAGGTTCTCAGTGTTTGCTCACAAAATTCAGTTTGTGATTCTGTGGGCATTTGGATGTTACTTTCCCTCAGATGAGAAGTATTGAGTAGCTTTGTGGACTCTCCTGCTTAGCTGCAGTACAGACTAATTATAGCCTTGCCTCGGCTGAGAGTGCATAAGCCACAGGCTGAAGGGCACCACATAGCAAATTATGCTGTGAATAGGCTCTTACTGTCTTTTCCCACCCCTGAAAGTGACTGAAAAATTTCTAAGAAAGTAGCATTTTGATAAAAAGCTTTGACTTTTAGGTTAATACATTTTTTTCATAAAGGAATTATATATTAAGGAAAAAGCCAATATGTGGGTTCAGAAGCTCTGCTCAGAAGAGCTGTAGTTTGTACCTGCCTCATGCCCTCATTCTCCTCTAGCCTGAGTTCTCTGTGGCGTTTGCTTCTTTGCTGTGCACCACAAGGTACCCAGTGAGCTGGAGCTGTATCAAGAAACATCTGTCAGTAGGAAGTGAGAGGCACTGAGAGGCATTTTTGAAATTTCCAGTTTTATCTCTCATGTTGATGTATTTCAAGTCTCATCCCAAGTATGGACCATTGCTTCCAGTTCCTGCTCTAAGCAGGATGTACTAATGCCATATTCAACACAGTCTTCTGTCCAGGTAGAATTGGAGTGTTTCTGGTGTTCAGTGACCAACAGTCTTGGCAGGTAGTTTAACCTCCTCCCAAACACAAGTGTAAAGATACCTCCCATTCTTTTCTGACACAAGAGGAGCAAGTTTGTCTGATGAACCACTTACACCCCTTTCTGTAGCACTTTTATTTTCTTTAAACATCTAACATCCAAATTTATTTATTTATTTAGTCTGTGAGGTCCAGTGAAGCTTGGAGCTGTGTGTGTGGGTGTTTCCCTGAAGGAGTTGCCAGTGAAATAGATACAGCTGAGCTGACTGCAGCACTTCTTTCTGGAGTATAGCTGTCAAGAGGATGAATGAATAGTATGGTAAGGATGCAGTATATCTTTAGCTTAAGGAAGAAAACAGCCCCCTGTTTGTGGTCAATCTAGAATTGAAAGTGTCAGTCACAGAGTACACCATGTTAATCTATGGTTGCACAACTGCAGCACCTTCTGATTAGTCATGCTGTGGAACAGGCTTCTAAAGCAAATTCCAGGGCACTTCTGTTAAAAAGAGAGACTTATGAACCTAAGACAGAGATGATTGTTCTGAGCTGTACTGTGTAAATCTGAGCATGTGTGCTAGGCTTGAAAAGCAATTAATTTGCATGAAAAAAAGGTATCTGTGTCCACATCTAATAAATACCTTTTTTCCCAAGAATTTTCAGAGCTGCAAAATACTTAGGTCAAATCATGCTTGATCGTAACTGTGCTTGAAAATGATGTTCAGGCTAGTAAAGGTAGCAAAACCACCTTGCAAATGGGCATTCATTGGTACCAAGTTTCTGCATAGTGCAATTTATCTAACCTGAATGTCCATTGTGGGAGAGCTGTATGTTCTCTTATTTAATTTCAGCTGAATAATGAATATATGCCATTACTGATTACTAATATGTAATTATTACCATGAGAGCCTAATCCCCTGAAACCATTGGTCACTTGGTGTATGTTCATTCGGCTACAAATGCTTTTCGTTTTCCATTTGTATTTTATCTTTTAATTGCTTTACTCCATTCAACCTCACCCTTTTTTGATCTCCTGTTAATCATTATTTGGAATGAGAATTAGCCCTTAAGCAAACAGTGCCCCAAATCTATCTTGCTTCTTTGTGTGTAGCGATGACCTTGTGTTGAACAGAAAAAAAAAAAAAGTTAGCTATCTCTCTAGATTTATAATAAAAATTCTCTTTAATTGTATTTGAAAATTGCAGTTGAAAAAGAATCTTAACATTTATTCAGAATTCTAAATCAACGGATTCTATTTTTGAAGGACCCCAGATTCTATAAAGTCCTGATCTTCTGAAAGCCGAGTGGAAACGTTTCTTTAAAAATAAAATGAAGTCCAAATCTCATTTTCTGGAAGAGATCTAGGCATCTATTATGCCTCTAGTCTTTGAGGGGAATCAAGTTTGTAAGCATCATTTTTCAAACTGGGAGTTGACACCCAGTGCAGTGATATATCTGGAAAATTTGACTCCTAAAATCATGTGACAAAACCCCAGTCTCTGCCCTGGAGCTGTTTGAACTGGCCTACAGAACAGCAACAGGAACAAAGGACAGCGATCAGGGAGCTGTCTGTGGTACACTGAGGAAATCAGGTAGCTCTGCAATGTCCCCTGGCCTGAGTTGTTTTGTTTCCAGAGGAGATGTGGATGTGAGGATGAGGAGGTATCAGGGTCCTTTCGAGAAGGCCAGCACAGGCATGTGGGCATTGGGTTTGCAGGTTGCATTGTCACGATAACTTTCTGCACCATTAAGCCAACAGGTGCTGCTTGGTGCCCACTTCAGAGAGGCAATCTTGTTCCTCTTAGTCAGTAGCATGGCATTTTCTTCTCTGAACTGAATTGGATTTGTAAGCCCTTAATATTTACATTTTTTGTCTAAAATTAATGAGCATCCACCCCCTTAAAAATCTCATTAAAGTTTGTTTTTGGCAGGTTGCCTCCCAGAGTCTTGACAGCACTTTGGGTGCTGATGATCTGATCGGAGTGTCTTCTCATTCCCTCCTCCTTCCCCATCTGTTTGTATCCACCTCTTGTGTTACAGAATTAAACTGTTTGGGGTGAGAACTGTTTTTTCTCTTTTTCTTGGTGCAAAGCTCTCTGGTGCACAACTTCTCTGCAGTATGATTTAGCCTCTGCTGGTCGCTGCTACACCATCTCCTCAGCCAAGCCAGTTCCTTGAGCAGCAGGCTGCCTGCTGCAGCACATGACAGTGCAAGTGATGGCCATGCTTACCTGTCTGCAGCCTGCATCTCAGACCATCCATTCATAGCAATGACTCTAGCAACTTGCTTAAAATCTGAGGTTGAAGCAGAGGGAGTATTGAGAAGGTGAAGGAAGGTATGGAGGATCAGAAGCTATGGATCTGGCAGAGAAAAATGAGGTCTGGTCCCTCCTCTTCAGCATAATCTGCACTGCTGCCACATCATGAAGTGGGGAGTGCACAGCAAATATGAAAACGTAGCTGTATTTTAAGAAATTCTAAGATACTTCCTGAAATGCTGCTGTCTACTGATTTACCATGATCTGAGATGATAGAAGGAACAAAGGAAGGAAACTGGAGGCTCAAACAGCCAACACTAGCAAATGCTGTACTTATGTGCCTTTGAATATGTTAAAGTTTAGATTCATTAAACAGAGCTTTAGGGATTGCAGCCATCATTTAAAAATGCTTCTTTTAAACAAATAAGAAGTAATATAGCCAAATGCAAGTAAGATAAAATATAAATCAGTGGTTCTTCAGTAGTCCTTTATTAAAGATTTGTCTGTAAGCAATTTTACAGCAGTCTGCATAGTCATGTCTATACAGCAGGCTTTTAGAAATTAGGAAGGTTGTTGTTGTTTAGGAATATCAAAGAACTTTTGTAGTTATTATATAGCTTTGGTGAACAAATCATTAATCATCTTAAAAACAACTGGGGGCAGATAACATAATGAAGTACCCCTAGGATGTATGTCTGTTTTATCAGCCAGCAGTTATAAGAAAAAGGCAAAAATGGCGCTTCTAGCTAGTTTTGTTTAAAACAGCAGGAATGAAGAAAGAATTATCAGGATGTGAAATGCATTAACTCGTGGCAGGAGAATTCCTTTCATCTTGAGTTTGGCTGCTGACTGTCAATAACTGAGATTAATGCTACAGGAAACAAAGCAGAAATGTTAAATATAATGGCATTTAAAGAAGAGCAATGGCCAGTTTATTAAAGGGAAGTGGTTTGAACTCTGTGATGTTTGCAAATGGAGTTTCAGAAGCATTTTAAGATACTTTTGACTCATCCAAATCACCCCAGGAGTAAATTAAAATATATCCTGTAAATGAAATCTCGTCTCTGTATTATCTTCTCTAAGGGATTTACTTACTCCTAATTTTTAAAAGGGACTCAAATGTCCTGATTGCGAAATTCTGTATCCACAAAAATTGCTACATTAACAACTTTCCTGTGTGAATACACTGAAATAGATGCTGCTTTAGCAGTGCATGTTCCATTAAGAATGAAATTGAGCTGTGTGTTTCTTTAGCTTTTTTTCCTGTCCCATAGCTTTCTCCATTTCCAGATTTAATTGCAGCTCTGACAATGCTCAGTGCTGCTGCTCACTGGGAAGTACAGAGCCGGCTGTGAGAGCAGGGAGTGTGTGTTACAGTTTAGTTCAGCCACTGTTTTGGTCAGTGGTGTGTCATTAACATGGGCCACTCTCCACTCCAGTGAATTAAATTCTTACAAGTTCTGCAAAAATTATCTTTATGAATTCTGTGGCTCATTACCTTGAGAAAACTGGCCAAAATTGTCTTATGGTGCAGCAACTTTGGCAAAGACAGACTCAACTCCCCTCTTAGTGGGGGACATAGAAGGAATTTCACCTTGAAGAGCCTGGTTGGCAGAGATGTTGATTAGAGGCTATGGATGATGATCTCTGTAGTTCAGGATGATCCAATAGTTGAATGTATCCTACTTTATAAGTTTCTGTGGAACCCTAAGGATGAAAGGGCCCATCTGTGTAGCGGAGGTGACTGCAGAGGAACTTTTGGTCCAAGCCAGTGCTCTTGAAGTAGATGACTTAGAATCTTAGGGGCACAGCGCCCTTTACCACAGGCCTACTCCTGCTGTCTTCCCCTTCTTGCTTGAATGTTGGATTTATTCCATTAATTCCTTCTCCATTAATGTTACCAGTTTCTGTCACCAGCCCAACTGTGCATGACAGTCTCTTTGATGTGCACCTGTTTCTTCTAATGAATTACTCTAAGGCTAGATAATCCTTGTGATCATCTTGCCTGTCCTTCTATATAGCAGACAATACAGCTTTCCTGAAATGATTCAGTGATAAGAGGGAGGCATTTCTCTCTAATGTTCGTTTAATTGGGTGTAATGAATAATCTTTTAGTCCATCGATATTTCAGTAGAAAGCCCACCCTAACCTATAATTAACTGAGAGAGCAATAAACACATTTTGGATTGGAAAGTTAAAACTAATAGATTCAAATAGGCTTTTGAAGTTGATTAGTAGAAGTAACTCATTTCTCTGGCAATTTCTAGTCTTTAGACACAAGTCTTAGAGGGACATTTGGCCTTTTTTCCTGCCTAATGCATGAGTGGCTGTTAATGTAAGCAGGATGTCTTTAGTGTAAAGCTCCTGTGTGGCTGTGAGTACATCTAGCAGCAGGACAGAGCTGTGCATGGTACCTCCACAGACAGCTTGGGCCACCCTGTTGTCTTGGCTTGAAAGACAGGTGTCTGCCAAGGAAGGCGGGAACCTCCCTTGGAATGGAGAGTATGTGCCATCACGCAGCACTTACAG
>VWZW01007761.1:0-91909 GCA_013397115.1 Edolisoma coerulescens | reverse complement strand
GATGACGACTTCTTGGGAAGTGGTCAAGCGACTTTTGAGCAGTGCTGCTCAGCTGCAGGGAAGGGGGAGTGTGCTGGAGCGGGGCTGGACAAGGCGAGAGCTCGGTCTGAGAAGGTGACAGTGACCCCGAGTCACCAGGTGAGCTCCGCAGGCTGATGCATCCCCAACAGGATCAAACTTGGGCAAAGACCATGGCCCTTGGCATTCTTGGCATCCGAGTGCCATTGCATTCGCAAAAGGCCGTCAAGAAATGGTTCTAAGACCTGGTCTTCGTGAGTATTAATGAATTAGTGAATGAGCTGGTAAATGAACCTGTAACTAGGTTCCTTGTGGCAATGACTGTAAAGCCTTTCGGGGAAGTGAGGACCATCATTAGGATCTGGAGTTCAGCAGGAGTGAGGAGTGCCAGTGCTGTCTGCACCCTCCCCGTCAGCTGCGTGTGTGGCCAGTAGCAGGGTGTTGCCTTCTTCAATGATCTCCGTGTCATCCCTGGTTTTGGCAGATACCACGCTCTCAGGAACCGTTTAGAGATCCAAATATTTTTTTTGTGGAATTTTCTTTGCAGTCTTTCAGGGGGAGAAGAGCCAGCTTTGAGAGCAGTAAAGGAGTAATTTGTCATGTACTTTGGGGTCCTGCTGTCAGGGTGCAGTAGTGATGGTCTGTGCAGAGATGTGCAGGTTCTTAAAGAAGCTGGAATGATCATGAGGAGGAGCACATGGGATTTTGCAAGAGATGAGACCACCTTCCTGGTCAAAGTAAATAACTATTTCTGATCTTTGCCTCAACAAGAATAAAACTGTTTTTCTGCAGAATGGCCAAAGCTTGTCCTTACTCCCTTGGTGAAAAGACTACTTGCTAACATCCAAACCACCATCTGACCAGATGTTCTGCGATTGTGGGGTCTCAACTGCAAATCTGCTTTCTTTTCTTTGCCTGTTCCGCCCCAGTAATTAATTTTTTTATTTCATGAGGAGATGACAATGAACTCCTGTATAGATTGACTTCTAGGTTCAGCTCATCTGGGAAACTGATGGAAAAAATAAACTGCTACTTTCTGCCTCCGGGTTCCTGAAAGGCTTAGAGGAAATGAGAGAATTCCTTGCTTGTTTCACCACTGTGGCAGTGATGATGAACAACATTGCCACATATTTGTTCAGAGTAATGACTATGTGGTGTTCTGTTGTGCTGTGGTATTGATACCACGTTGAGGTCCCTAGGTCTTCCAGTGTCAGTTTTTGTGATTTTTGTTGTCGATGCTCTGTTACTTGGCATTCTCCTAAAGCCCAACTTTTAAATCATTCTAATTATGGAAGAATTTCAGCATTAATGGGGAAAAAAGCCCGTAATCTTGTGGATTCAAGAGTTTCTTGAAAATATGCTAAGAATGGCATCAAAAACCAAGAGGCAAAAGTAATGTACATCCTAATTTTGTTAATGATTTTTGAGGAAACCCTAGTGGGGGAGTAGAGGAGAGGCTGCTGATTTTACCTGAGAACTGGCAGCACCTTGCAGTGTTGGAGAGCTTGAGGCTCTGGAAAGCCCAAGTGTGTTTTGGTGCATCTCCAGGTGAAGTGTGTGAAAGAAACATCATTGCTGTGGTTTGTGGTGTTGGGCACATTGCTGCTGAGGTCTCATTTGAATCCCTCAGTTAAGTCAAAGGAAAAATATTAGTATATATAATAGAGGGTGGAGTTGTTGCCAGGTTAGGTTTGAGACCATCAAGTGCCTTCTGTGTTCAGCTATTTGACTTGAACATGTTGCTTCAGGCTAGGAAAAATCTACTTAAAGATAGGGTTTTGGGGATAGTAGGACTGAATTTCCAGGGATTTCTGGTTTTGAAATAGAGTTGTTAAATATAGAGGAAAAAGTAATGTTAAAATAAAGCGAAAGTGGTCTGAGGTCTGCCATTTTTTAATGAGAAGAATCACAATAGCTAAAAAAATTTCAATGGGTGATTTTTAGTTTTTTTTTTTTCAAATCAGGAAACATGGTATTTCACATCAGGCTGTTGTAAGACAAGATGGGGGCATCTACCAAAAAAGGCTGCTTAAATCTGTGGTCTGTGGCTTCTACCAGGAGCTCTGGAGAAAGGCATCAGGGTGCAACTGCTGCCAGTGTGCTGTGCTGCTGTGTGTAAATGCTGCCTGGAGGAGAGGGACAGGCTCCTCGCACGGCTCTGTGCTATATCGAGTTGGGATTGCTTTTGTGTCTTTTGTGTGTTTTCAGTGTCTTCTGTCTGTCCATAAACTATTGTCAGTCCATTCCTAAAGCCTGCAGAGGCTTTCAGGTATGGGAGTTTTTTCTCTCCTGCTGTTTATAGGGATGGTGTTGGACTATGTTGGGATGAGTGAGCCAGCAGGATGGCAGCAAGGAAAAGTCAATGAGGCCAGACTTTGCTCTGTTTTCCTAGTGCCTCTAAGTTGTAACTCTGCTCACACTTACATCACTGAATTAATGCAGAAGACTGACGAACAGAGTGTTTCCATAGATGAAGTTGAATATCCTACTTTGTGGCTGTATAAAAAAATAAATTGCAAAAGCACACAAGGAAATTATTTGGTGCCTACATTGAATCACTTTAAAGTTTCCTGAAGCAGGGTTGTGTTATTTATTTCCCAAGCACGACTGCAGTCAAGCAACCAACACCACCAAAAGGGGAAAAAAAAAAAGACACAGACAGGATAGGAAAGATGGAGACTTGTCCATAAATGGCCCCTAAGTCTGCAGGAAACTGCCTGTGCTTTTCCTGACCACTGGTGAAGCTCTGTCAGCAGAAACCACGACTGTGCAGCCGATGGGAGGGTTTGACCACCAAGGTTCCAAGCATCTGTTTGTGCCTAAAGAGGCATACATAAAAAATGTTAACTGAAAGCAGCAGGGAATAAAGTAATTTAGCTATGTGGCATCTCCGGGAGCTGCTGGAGCTGCCTGTTCTGGTGCTTTAGGGAGCTGTGCTGCTCCCAGCTGTTTTGCTCCTGGTTGAGCCTATGAAAGAGCAAGTGCTGCTGCTCTTGCTGACAAATAACAAGCAAGATTTGGCACTGACAGCATGTGATGGTCATCTGAAGAATGGGAAGAGTTTTGTTGTGCTGCAAGTGTAAAGCAAATGGAAGTTCATAGTCCCACTTATTTTTGGTGGAGCACTTAAAGCTGCATTGTTGCTAATAAAATTATGTTTACAAACTGTGATTCTAAGCTCTGGTTGTGTTAAGCACTGACCTGGTAAGACATGAAGCAGATAAAAACACCAGCTACATGGAAACACGCAGATTCTGCCAGGTGTACCTGCTCCTGCAATAGGTATTAGCAGGGTGTGCACCCACAGAGTGCTGCAGACATGTGAGGTGTGTTTTCAAATGTTATTCCAGGGTGCCATGGCAAAAGAAAAAAAATATTGCATTTGGAATTTGAAGTAACAGCAAATTCTTGTCACAATAATTGCAAAAACAAGGTTATGTTGGCTCCTGTGCACTGAATTAGGGAGGAGCCCTCTTCAAGAGCCTGGTTGAGAAAAGCTGGAATTCCTTGCCTTCTGGGCAGATTTATTTCCATGGAGGTGGGGAGTGTGGTACGCTGCCAAAGTTAACCTGATGTTATTTTGGATGCTCTTTCATGTCATACCTAGGAATATAAAAGTATTTACCTTCAGTGATTAAAAGCAAAGAATAAGGTCTTGCTGCTGGGCCCATTTGTGCTTTGCCTGGGATTACAACGTATTTTGAAACATGATGTATTATTGCCTAAAACCAAAAACTCTTTTGAGATTGTATGTCTTTAGGTGTTACTTACACTTGTATACATTTGTCTTTTGGTCCATTATAAATGCAGACTAATTGTCTTTTGCTGTTTCTTGTTGGATTGAAGGTTTTGGTTTTCTTTAAATAGGAACAAGAGGTTACTGCCTCTCTGCAGTGATGACTGATAAGAGTCTCATCTTTAATTGTCTGCAAATTATTTTGGAGTGATATCTTTGAAATTATGTGGAATAACTGTTTGGAATTTAGTAATACAGCAGGCTCATAATAACCTCATTTGATTTAGCATTACACTATTGCTAAGATTTTACTTAAATTTGCATTTGGGTTTTAACTTTAGAATGAAAATGCCATTTATGTTTGTCAGTGATATGTAGGGCTTATGTCAAGAGTCCTTTTTAATTCTTCTAGAAATCTGGTTAAAAAAATGTATCAGATGTTTTTATTGCCTAATTGGATGCATAACGTTTTCAAATTGGCTTCATGTCTTTGAAAGTATGGTAAGTTTTGGGTACTGCTTTTATAGGAAGTTACTCTGCCTCTTCATGAGGAAGAGCCAAAATTCTTGGAAGAAAACTTGGTTATCCTGAAGTTAAATTGATCCGTCTGTCTTTCCGAAGTTAAATTTATCCATCTGTCTTTCCACATCCCATGGTGTAATAGCTTGTCTGTTTTGGATTGGGACTTGACTTGTATAAGTTTGTTCATTCTGTGTGCCTGGAGCAATGTTTTAACATTACACCAGAGTTTGACATGATGGGGCTTTGGGAGCTGTGCAGGGAGTCCCATCAGGCTGTGTTTGCAGGAGCGGGTTTGCCCTGGCTGAGCCAAACCAAAGGAGCCGCATGGGTTGAAGCGGCCCCTTGGATCTCCAGAGATTATTCTGGTCTCCCCACCCGTGTCCCAGGTGTGATGAGCTTTCCAGCATGCAGTGCTGTTCCCTAAGTGCTGTGCTGAGGAGTGAATAGCAGCCTGGCTTTGAGGGATGCGAGTGGCACGTGGGATGCTGCTGCAGAGGAGTGCAAAGCTGAAGAGCTGGATACTGGTTATTCCTTGGAGTGTGTTACCTCTGGGCGCCGCTTTTAATAACAGGTAGACAAACTGGAGAGAGTCTCATTCAAGGACAAAGGTGTTAAGAGATGCAGGAAGGCAAGCCTGTAGGGAAAGCCTGAAGTACTGGTACTTGTTTTGAATGGGGGAAAGTAGGTTTTGAGGGAATGTGCCAAGACTCTTCAAACTAAAAAAAATAAGGTTTTTTTGAAGGACATAAGGACCAATTGTTCCCTAGGTCCACTGGAAATAGGACAGGAAGTAACTGGCTTCATTTTCAGGCAAGATATTAGGAAAATCTTTTAACTCTGCAGTTGGTAAGGAATGGAAAGACTCCTTAGAAAAATGTGAACTGTGGGTATCCACACAGGGTATGTTTTTCACTGTGCTTCAGGGCAACCTCCTGAGGTCCCTCTGGCTACATTTACCTGCTCTGCAATTAGAGAAGCAGTCTGGCAGATACAATGTAATTAGCCAAATTGGCATTTAGCCTGAACAGTGATCTAACATCAACGGAATAAAAAGAGGTAATGGGGTCTTTTAAGACTATAATAAGTAATATTTGCCTTGACTTAATACCTCACTAGAGAGACCAGACCCCACCATAATTGTTCTGTGTGATGACTTAGTGGACCCCAGAGGAAGGGACACTAGCTGACAACTTTTTTCCCTCCAGCACTTGGAGGTCTCTTAGCAAATATAAACTGACCCAAAGTTGCTTATCTTCTAAGATTAACACACGATAGGATCTTATGGCTTCAGTCTCTTAGTACCTGGGGAACAGCCTTGGTCTGTTTTTGCTCAAATATTCAGGCTAATAGCACAGACTGAGTGAGTTTATTCTCCTTGGAAGAAAAGAATAAACTTTATTGAAAGCAGTTTTCGTCAGCTGATAACCAAATCTGGGGAGCACCAGCCAGCTCTGCCTGTAAACAGTGGCAGCTGAGGTATCAGAAAGTACCCAAACACAGGAATCCTTTTCCAAGTAGTCAAGCAATAGCAATACTGGGCTTTCATTGTATTTTAACTGCAGATGAAATGTGTTTATAGTATACCATAAAGAGGAGATGGTAATGTTTTTTCTGACAATGATGTCACTTGCAAGCTTGTGAGGTAAATGATCACTAAGAATAACCTTGATTCTTACACACTTTTTATTACCTGAAATAGTTCTTCCTTCATGAATTCTTGAGAAGCAGATGGGGAATATTATTCTTCAGAAAGTCATTACAGTGTTATGAGACTTTATATCCAATACCATAGATTTCTTTCAAAATCTTTCAAATACCTGCTCAAGGCTTTCTTTTGGCATATAAACACACAGGAAGTTTTTCTAGATAGCTGTGGCACAGAAAAAAATAAATCTGGGTGTTTAAGCCTTCTCTTCTAAGGGACCCAAGGATCGAGGTGATAATTTATTCTGCAGATGCCTTGCTCTGTGGTGGCCATTACAGTTGTGCTATCATTTCCTTGAACCCAGAGAGACAGTTCACAGGCCTTGTACAAAATGTGAATCCTTTATGACTGCAGTAGCAGGTCAGAAAAAACCTATTCCTGTTTTCTGTTTTCAGCTCAAACTGTTTCATGGGATTGCTCTGGGGGCCAAGTGACCTGAACTGCCCAGTAGCAGTGGCATGGTTAGTGCCAAAAATGATCTTCTGTCACATTTCATTTTCTGAAATAAGAAGTGAGGACAGTTTTGAGGACACACAGCTTTCCTTGCTCAAGCAGCTCTCAAGGTGGCCAATCTTTCTATATTCTTTTCTAAAATTTCCTTCTGTGGAGAGAGAAGAGTCGAGAAAGAGAGGTTTGGACAGGTAAAAATTCTCCTGGATAGCCCTAGGGTTTTGACTTTACATCTCCAACCTTTATCTGCCTTCTTATGAGACAAGTGTTTAACTTCATTGCTAGTAAGGTTTTCATCCCAGTTAGTTCAGTCAGTTCACAGCAACATTTACTCAGCCAGCCAGGCAGTTAACAGAGACACGTCTGCTTGGGGGCTGCACGGTAGGTGCCAGCACGCCAGGTATCTCTCTCATGCCACTTTCACTGAGCTGTGGCCACGGTTCAGACTGAGGTGCAGCTGGGGGATCTTTGGTGTGAGCCCAGAGCAGAACTCCAGCGGCCCCTGACAAGGGGTGCAGTACTGAAATCCTGCAGTGAAGAACAAAACCCTCTCACAGCTGCCTTGCAGGCTCGTGCAGACAGTGTGACGAGTGCATCATCACTTCTTACAAAACAGATGTAGAATTTGGAGATTTAGGTAGCATTAGGGAGGGACCTCCAGCCTTTGCTCGAGCAGTCTGGTTTAGTTGTTGTAGATCAGGCTGTCCTGCAGCCTGGCAGTGATGGCTGCCACTTGTGGCACAGATTAGATAAAAGATTTGACATGTGAGTGAGAAAGTCTGTGTGAACCACCACTAATCTTTGATAGCATCCGCAGCACAGCCCACTCTTATCTCTTGTTCTAATATTAACTTTGAGCTGAGTTTGTCTTGGATGGCTGTTCAGTGCTCCAGAGCTGTGTGCAGTGGATGTGAGTCATTTAATCAACTTGAGTGTTTTTGTAGCTAGAAGATATGCACCAAGATACTTTTGTGCATGATGAAATGTTGTCCAGAGCCCTTCCGTGTTTGTAAGTCGAGACCAAATGATCTGCAGTTCAGAGGAACAACTAAAAGGGGGGGGGAAAGGTGTGATTCAGTTTTTCTTTCAGTTGTGGTATATAGCATATGTATTATGCAATCTGTATGCATACACTCACCCTAATGCTGTTTATTTTGGGTTTTTTGCCTACAAAAGTGACAGGATGACGTGCTGCCCTATTTTGAGTTAGCCAGTCTCTCAGGGTAATAGAAACCATGTGCACAAATGGGCTGACGCCTAGGGTAACAGAGAGATGAAAGCCATGATTTTGAACTCGCTCTTGTAACAACAACTGGGTCAATTTCAGCAGGAGATGGCGGAAATGTTCCCAGCTGTTTATGCAGTGCTAAGTGGAAGGGCTTGGATTTTCAATGACATGTTGTTTCCCCATCTGATCTTCTCTTCCATCTTCAGTAGTCTTGCTTTTGAATGGGCCATCAAGCTCAGGTGCCACCAGGAAAGGCTCTGTCTTCAAATGCTCATGAACTGCACTGTCAGAGAATAGGTGGATGGGGTATCCTTGTGGTCACTGCTGACCCCTTGAAAAGCACAAGTCCTGGGTGTGGTTCTGGGGGAACCCCTGGGTGATTATTTGGCTCTCTTATTAATTTTTTGCAATATTTGAAAACTAGTGCTGTAATTTATGCTCAGCCTGACACATGTATAAATAAAGTAAATAAGCCTCTCCTTGTGTCTTTGTGTAATGATAAATGTAGTGGTTCCAGCAGCTGTTGGCACTCAGAAATCTTGCTTCTCACCAAAGTCTTCTCCATATGCTTTGCAGACTGGAACAAAATGGCTTTGCAGAGTTCTTCAAAAGCCAGAACAGAATTGTTCTGGCTTTGCAAATCCCAAATCTGGGGTACTTGTGAGAAACATCATTCCTGCTGCCACCTCTCCCTGTAATGTAATGGGGGCTTCTCTTTTCTCTGGCAGTGTAGGACTAGGAGGACTTTGCAGTGGGACGTTGGCTTTTGAAGTCTCTTGGGATTGTCAGATCAAGCCAACTGCTTCAGATCTTACATGGAGAACCTCTGGGTTTACATGCTTGTGCAAGAAAGAGCTAACCAACAGCTCCTTTGAGAAGTGACCCACTGAAGTTTACTTTCCACTTCCCAGATTTCAGGTGCAGCTTCAGGTGCAGTGCTGTGAGTTCTTCTGGAAGAGACAAAATTCTGTGTTCTTTCCAGGACTGACCTTGTGGCTTCTGCAAACTGAAGGAATTGAAAGCTCTGCCTTTCTTGGCATGTGGAAGACAAATGTGTGGGCCTTGAGAGCTTAGCAAGGAAATGCCTACAAGACCCCAACAGGCAGCTTGTCAATCTTAGGGATATTGCTAAAATACATTCTTGCTGTTAGTTTTGATGAGGTAGAGTCACTCTGTGTGTGTATGTGTGTGTATGTGTGTGTGTGTGACACGCTGGTCGGCTGGGGAAAATTAGCCAAGACAAGATTATGGCAGAGAAGCAAATATTAGGGATGTGCCAGGGGCTGGACCTGGCTGGGAAATGTGTGCCTTTGAAAATAATGTTAGAACCAGCAAACATTAACACCACAAAGTTGCTGTTGCTGCTTTGGCCTCTCCCTCTTTGCCTCGTCTGTCCCCAGCTCTCTTCCTGATTCCTCTCCTAGCAGCTAGCTGAGTCAAATAATCAACTGGGAGCTTCAAAGTCAGTGCCCTTTATTTAGCATCCTCTTTCATATTTTACAAAGAGACACTCTTTGAACTGCTAGGGGGAAGAGATGGTAATGTCTATTGATATGGCATGTAGTATTAGAAAATATCTGCCACTTAGAAGCCTAAAAATGATAGGAATCAGTTCCAAATCTTTCCTGCTCCCTGCAGAGTGGATGGCAGTAGTGCAGGAGTGAGATTTATCTCATAGATAAACACCACAGGGTAGGAGCTGTCTGAAAAAAACCCCAAATTTTTGGTACTGGTGCCGTGTCTCTTTTGGGGTTTTTCTCATGGTTGTTCTGCAGCACTGAAACTTTCAAAGAAGTGAACTTTGTTTCATCCTGAATAGGGTGAAGCAACAACATCGTGTTCCTTTTCCCTCCCTCTTTTGAGAAAATTAAACAAGAAGCAATTATGTGTCAATTGGTTGCTGCTGAGCTGATGTGTTTCTTCTTTGTTAGATGTCTTGGTTAATGGTTTGATCTTGCAATTATTATTCATTATGAAATCCGTGGGAATTCTGGGTGCATCATGAGTTCAGGGTCAAACCATGTAGTTTTTCAGTACTGTATCTGTATAATGCTCAGAATTAGTGAAATATCCTTGATTAGTGAATATTAGTGAATATCCTTGATTAAAGAGGATGGTACATATTTGCCCAAGCCCATCCTCCATGAGCTTATGACGCTTGTGTCTATACCTGTTTTGAACAAAAAATACTTCAAATTTGTGTGCTTTGAAATGAGCTTGATTTCCTTCTCCATAGATTGGAAAATAAATGTATCATCTTGTACTTAAAATCCTAACAATTTGTAAGCCAGCTGTTGTTCCCTTTCTAGACAGAAGGATCTAATTGCCCAAAGCTATTTTATTTTATTTGGAAGACTTTAACATAGCTCTAGACTAAGGGCACTAATCCATAGCCATATTAAAAAAAGAAAGGGAGTATGTTTAAAGCTAGTATAAGTTTCATTCTGTGAAACTCCACTATCTGGTTTTACTAACTAATGCTTTGATGAAGTAAGGAGTTAAAGAAGAAAAATGTGAAGTTTGCCTTTTTGAGTCTTCCCTGGCTACCCAGTACGACCAAGTGAACTGATGGTGGATTGAAGGAACAGTACCCTCAGTACCTGTTGTAAATACTCTCTGTCTTACCTTAGGGTTTTACACTCTCTAATCTAAATACCTGTAGAAGTTCCTCAGCCTTTTGGTTTACCCGTGGACAAGAGCTGATATTTACTTGCTTTATGAGATTACAGATGTCTAGTGACAAATACTGCCCTCTCCTGCTCCCTGGGCACAGAAGGTTCTTCTGGTACTTACCCAGGAGGGGAAGATGAAGAGGTTTTCTGATCCTTCATATCTCCCTTTAGTCTCAAAGGTGTGGCAGATCATTTCTGTTTAGACATTTGCATTCCACTTGGATTAGAGAGATGACTGCACAAGTGTGAAATGCTCTTGTTTGTGTGAAAGCATTGGTTTTACTCTAAAGCACCTTCTTTTTCCCCAGTTCTTAGCCTCAGAGGCAGAGGCTCTGTGGATAGGCTGCCAGAGGCATCCCTATATGTAAATCACAGTTAGAGTGCTGGAACTTGCACAAAATAAACTCAGCATATCTGGCTAGCTGAGTATTTACTGATGAATTCTGATTGTTGTATGCTGTGGTTTAAATATTGAAGTGAAATCAGCCTAGAGGAAAACAGCTTTTTCCCCCTATTGTATGGATTATGACTTCTCCGTATTTCTCAGCCAGAGCACTTCAACTACAGCAGTTATGAATGCAAGCTGAAACCACGGGCTTGCCTCTGCTTAGCAGAAACTGAATTTGACAAGCAGTGACCAGCAGTTGCTGTATCTGTTTCTTGCTGTTATCCTTAAGTGTTGGCAAAGGCATACGGGCACTGGAAGGAATTCAGCTGATTGAGCTGCTTAAGCAGTTTTGAGAATTTACTTCCATAAATTTCAATCTGTTCTGGCTCCTGGTTTTATCTCCATTAGATATATTATCATGCTGTCAGCCTCTGGATAGCACTGGAATGCTGCTGCCCAATTTATTAATTTTATTTTAGAACCATAGCAAAGAAATCTCATCTGGCTCTTTTCAAAGCTGTATGTCTCTTAGAGTAAAATCAATCTCTCTATTTAATAAATGTGTATTTCTCCCATATGTTGCTGGGATTTCCAGTGGCAGAGCTGTTAGTCTTTGGTGACCGTTGAAGGCTGAGGAGAGGTTCCCCAGTGCAATACTGCCCTTTCCTACCCCTACAGCCCCCAGATCCTTTGGCTGCAGTGAATTTATTCCTCAGAGGTAGTGAGGAGTGGTAGTTATGCTGTGTAAATTATAAATTAGATGCAAAGCCTCCTGAATTCATAAGTACCTACAAATTAATATTTTGGCAAGTCTTCTGAAACCCTGCTTCCTGTAAGTCCCACACTTGCACTCAGGGTGATGGTGAATTTACAAGGGTGTCCACAGTGGCTAATTTAAACCTGGCAAGTGAGTTCCCAATACCCATTTCCTGTAGAATTCAGGGTTACGATTTGAATTCAGTGAAGCATTAGTCACCTGAATCCTTCTACAGATCTGCCTTCCTCATGTTAATTTTGGAAGGTGCTCTTAATTTTACCAAATCCATTTCTTGATTCTTGAAGTGATGTAAATTCTGTCACTTGAAGTCAATGGCAAGCATCCTTTTTTCCTGTGCATACTTTTCTTATGAGACCCTTATTTAGGGGAAAAGACACAAACCTGAAAGTGGAGTTAGAGGGAGCTTGAGTGTGGACTTTGTGTGTGAAACGCAGAACCTCCCAAGGCATGGAAGTTTTTGGTGTTCTGCATGGAGGTCGCTAGTGCAGCTCGCCTGCAGGTAAAGGCGGCAGTTCCCCCCGCCCCCTCCCCAGAGCAGTAATTTGTATGCATGTGGCTCGATTGCACACCATCAGATGGGAAATGAGAAGCAAAAGGAGCAGAAAATAAACATCAGTATTAACAAAAGAAAAGCAGAGGTGAAATGCTTGGTGATTGCTGCCTTTTCAGGGGTTGTTACGTATTCATGTTCAGACTGATTTATTCTACAAAAGTAGAGACTCTTGGTTTCAATTGCATGCAGTGACTCAAAGCTTTTCTAATGAGAATTGAAGTCAGAAAATAGTTTTCTTCATTTCAATGTAAAATTTTGCCTTTTTTTCCTTTTCCATGCTAAGTGTAAGAGTTGTACTTACTGGTGCAAACTGCAGCCTTGAGAAGCAAGTGCTGATAAACTGCTTTTAAGTGGAGCCCTCGGGGTGATGTTTGGAGCTTCCTAAGCTGACTCTTGCAGCACTCACATCCTGCTCCCGGGCAGACAAATGTGTGCTGCACTGCAGAGACGTGGAAAAGATGATGCACAGAGTGAGGAGCTAGGGGAGACTTAAGTGCATCCTAGACGTTCCCTCTTCCATAAAATAAAACACACACATTCCCTCTTCCATAAAATAAAACGAACGTCCAGACATAGAATTCTCCATATACAGATCATGTTGGAAACCCATTTAAATTGAAGACACACACTCATTAATGTAGAAAGCACTCTTATCACGGGACAGGTTTCCATAGGCAGGATTTACCTTCCTGAGCAGCCTTCCTGCGTGGGAAAGCCTGACTGTATGTGTGACACGTTGCTTGC
The DNA here is from genome assembly GCA_013397115.1 of Edolisoma coerulescens. Classification (NCBI taxonomy): domain Eukaryota; kingdom Metazoa; phylum Chordata; class Aves; order Passeriformes; family Campephagidae; genus Edolisoma; species Edolisoma coerulescens. The sequence continues at coordinate 79,115 of VWZW01007761.1, read as the reverse complement.
TTATCGTGGCACGAAGGTATTGTTCCTCAGCCTATTGTTCCAACATCAAATCTTTGGATAAGATCATGGAGTGGATCCTCCTGGAAGACACATTAAAACATGCTGAGGACAGGCAGTTGTTTAGGCACAGCCGACATGGCTATGTCTGAATTGGAAAGCTATGGATTTGGTGGATGGACTGATAGATGGATAAGGAATTGGTTATAGTCAGTGGCTTCGTGTCTAAATGACAACCAGTAACGAGTGGTGTCCATCAAGGGTCAGTACTGGGGGCGACACTGTTTACTTTGAGCCACCTGACCTAGCGGAATGTGTGCCTCATGGAGGTGGGTTGTACTAGGTGATATTTAAAGGTCCTTTCCAACCCAAAGCATTCTGTGATTCTGTAACACACTGCAGATTTTTTAGCTCTGGAGTTTGCCTGTGGAAGGGAGGGACTCCCTTTGTGGCCTGCTCATTGCACGGCACCAATGTGGTGCGTGCAGAGCAATCCCCTGGTGACTGGGTGTGGAGAAGGCTGTGTGCATGTGTGCAGGGGTGTCAGAGATGTCTCTGCCTTAGATCAACTCAGGAAAGTAGAAACACGGGGAAATAGAAAGATTTCCTGTAATAATTCCTTATTTTTTTTCCAGTTCATCATGGACTTTGTGCAATGTGGAAGTTTCACTGTTGGAGTGGAAATTCCCAGTTTAGGTGGCTGCAGGACTAGGTGTCAGCTGCTCCCTCAGAGGGAGCCCACTGCTTTTCTCTCGATACAGGCACACACATGCAGAGGAGGAGTGTAAGTAGCAAGTTTTGCACTGTGGTTTCTTAAGAGAAAACCTTATATGTTTGAGAAAGCCAAACTGCAAAGAAAAATAGAAAATAATAGTAATACGAAAGAAAAAAGAAAAGGAAAGAAACAGTTCAGGCATATAGGGATGGAATATCTATAAAGCCAGCTGTGTTGGAAATTAATTCACTCAGAGCTTTAAATATGAGTCAGTCACTTTGTAAGCCTGTGTTTTAAATTACAGTTTACTGAGCTTGTATGTGTCCCTGCTACTCCTAAATTAACGAGGTAAGGTAGCAGGTTTTTACGAGTGTACGTCTTGTGAGCCCTTGTGGTGCTGGTTACATTTAGCTAAAGGGGACTGTATGAATTGACCTTTCTCAAGGAGGTCTTTGCCAAGGCTGCAGGCATACTTGTTCTTTCCTACTGATACCTCCGCTTTGAGGTGGAATTTGTTTTACTTGTGCCACATACTGCTGCTCCAAACATAAAACATTTGGAATTACTCAACCTTGCTGAAGAATAAAGTGCAGCTAAGTGTTGCTTTAGGCTCACAGCTAAAGAGTAGGCTCAGCCCTCGAAAATGCATGTTTTTCTGCAGCATGGGGTGGGTGAATGTCTGGTCTAGGGTTTCTCTTCTCTGATGTTGAGGGTCTGTGGTGTAAGTGTTCCTGAGCCCTTCCTTCAGGCTTCCTTTGCAGGTCATGGAGAGACATGGACTTTTCCAGTGCTCACCTTACTTACTTTAGATGTGTACCCTCTAGTGAGATGAATCATTCCCTTAAAGAGCCTGTCTGCCTCATCTGTCCTGTCAAATAACTTAGCTCCCCAGCCCACTGTGGGAGCTTCCTCGATCGCTGTCTGCATGCAGGAGGGTTTCTTCCCTCCTGGCTCTCCCTCAGAGTCAACCAGCTAATTGCCTCTGAAACTAAACGTGGGCGTTCACGAGGGATTCTTTGCTCCTGGAGTTGTCAGCAAGAGGAGCAGGGTGCCAGGTTTGGCTGCCTCCACCCTCAGCAGCCCTCCCACTCCCCTTAGCAGGCTTCGCGCTGGTCGTGTGTCCCTCCTGAGGCGTGTTGGCATGTCCTGCAAAGCCAGGATTTGCGTGGGCTGCAGCAAGCAGCTCCCACTATTTAGGGTACTTTTGAATTGAGGGAAAAATCCCAAACAGTAAGACCACAACAAACTAATATGCTTAAGGCCACAGGTGCTTGAGAGGGACCACAAATAAAATTATGTCCAAGCTCTGTAAATCATATGGGGCCAATCTATTCTCACAAGGGCAAGCCTTCAGGAGTGCAATCCAATAAATTTGCCATCTAGACATCTGAAGGTTTGCAATCTGAATCTGAATCTCATGCATTGCATTTCAAACTGATAAAACCTCTGCAAAATTTCACCCATGAGCAGGTTCTGTTCTGCTGAGTGTGGTGGTACACAGGGTACAGACAGAATAATTGGAGATGAAGATGTGTATGTCATTTGTTTCAATGGGTAGCAAATATTTATGGTTCTTGGTGGAATTTATTGCCACAAATTATTTCCACTCACATTTGGTCCTGCCTCAGATGTAAAAAATTAAACTGTTGCACAATTTAATCAGAGGATTTGCTTAAGACATCTGTGTATATATTGACAAGTCTTTTGTTTCTTCTTTGGAAGCAACGGGCTGCTTGGCAGGGCAATGGGATTCCCGAATTTTTTTTATAAAAATGGCTAATATGTTTCTGTATTTTGATTGGCTGTTAAAAAGGAAGGAGAATAGGGGGGAAAACAGCTATTGAGTTAAAAAAGATGAAAATATGAAAAACTTACTAATTCCCTTTCAAATGTAAGCAGAAGGGAAGGAAAGGTTTGGGCTTTTTGAGTTAGTGCACTGAAACTAGGATTGGTCTGGAAAGAATTTGGTGATCTGTGTGTAAATTTAGGCTGGAAAGCCAAACATTTTGCCGACCTACAATTTTAGACCTGCTGGTCTGTGAGCCCTTTGCACATTTTGATTTAAATTTTATATCATGATTTCAGATTTTTAGGACAGATTTTAAATAACAGTCATTTAAAAGTACATCACATTCATACTACAGGTTGTTAAGGGATTATCAAATGACTACCACAGATGGCTATGAGGGAGAAAAAATCTAGGAAGAAGTGGTCTCCAGAGAGAAGTCTCTGCAAATGACTGTCAGATTGGTCTGAAGGAAACATCAGTCCTTATCCGTAAGTGTGAAGTACCTGGAAAAAAAAATCAGACCTTCAAATGCAGCCTCATTTTCCAAACAAAGCAACGGCATCGCTTTTTCTTTACTCTGTTGGTTATCTCATGTGGTGAAAATTTAGACATCACTCTGAATAACAGTTTCTGGATATCCATTACCCTTCAGGAGTAGCTGAAGTCAATGTCCAGCCAGTGATAAAGTCTTGCTGAAGATTGATTTTTCTTACAATGCTAATTTCAGTTACTGTGTCTATAAGTGAAGCTATATACAAAGGGATACTTTAGGATACTCAGTATGATATTTTTTAAGTGGCATTGTAACTTTCCAAGTACTGTCATCTCTTTATATTGTGGAATATGGATATGTTGATGTTTGGGAAACACAGTCATGATGTCTGGTTGGATGAGTCCTTACCTGAGGGAGAGAGCACACCCATGGTGATAGGCAAAAATGCAGATTGTCTGAACCCATTTTCTGGCTCCTCCTGGGCAGCCTTGGGGATGTCTGTCTGAATTTCATATCCAGAGTTGTATAATCTGGGCTGTAATAGCTCCTCTGCTCCTCTCGCTATAAAGCCCCCTGTGAAAGGAGCTGCTCCTCAGCCCGTTTGTACAGCAGCCACAGGGACCTGTTCTCGGTCATCCTAGAGATTTCCACGGTACAGGTGAGAAAACCCAGATCGTGATGCCACAGTTAGGTTCGCTCTGAGTAAATGAAATTGCAAAGTCAAGAGGGGGAGAAGCTCCTCAAATAAGGATTGGTTTTTATCAGGGATAAACCTGATTTTCACAAAGCATCTGTAGAGTTTATTTGAGAAGGCTTACATGGAAACACTATGGAACGGGCTGAAAATTACCTGGAAAACTATAAACAAAGGCTACCAATGTACCTATGGAATGGCTCCTTCAGGAGGATCTTTTGTATTCCTGAAAGTACCCAAAACGCATCACCAATGTTTGTGAGTTACCCGCTGGGGGGGTGCAGCCGGTCCGAGAGATGTGTTGGATTTTCCCCCCCCGTTCATTGTCTGTGAATCTCGTTGTAAGGCAGCTATTGGGGCGCCCTGTAGGGGTGTTTGAGAGGTGTTAGGAACAGGCCTCTCTAATGTATTCGTTAGTGAATGGAAATTGGCTGTTGCTTCCTAAGGAGGCAGGGACCAAGTGTGAAGTTTAAGAAGCTATTCAAAAGCATTGCCGTCAAAAAGGAGCCTCGGGTCTGATCTCTGTCACAAAAGTAGCATTTATGTAGTGCTCCTAAATTTAAAGAACTATACAAAAGTTTGATCTCTTTCTGTTTTTTCCTTTCTCTCCCCCCGCTATTTTTTAGTGAAACTGCATTAGTAAGTCACTGGGGTTTTTATTTCATTTTTGTGTGTTTATCAATAGTTTGGAGTCAGTGGCAAGGCAGTTTATCATCTTTAAGATTTTAAGAACCCGAATGTAAGCTGCAGTAGCTCTTGGATATTGCACTCTGCTGAAAAAGAACCTCATTCACGTGGTTCATTATTGAGATTTTTTTTTTCTTCCCTGTCAACTCTGTGCAGAAGGAATTCTTGCTGAATAGTACCACAATGGCCACCCTGCGATTCCTCTACTTAATGAGCTACTTCTCATACAAATAGATTTCAAAATAGCTGGGCACAGATTTGTAGGTATGTGGGTGGTTGGTGGTTTTTTTGGTTTGGGGTTTTTTTTTGGTTGGTTGGTTTTTGGTTTTTTCTTTTCTTTTTCCCTGCAAACGATTGTCAGTCTTCATTTTCATTTCAGCTTTTGAGCCTGTTGAAACAGCAGCATTCCTGTCATTGCAAACGTTATTCAGCCGTGTGAACTGTGACTCATTCTGAAGGATTACACGCATTTCCCTCCCTGGTGTGCACCTATCCTCCTGCTGTTCGCTGTTTGCAGGCTGCCTGCTGCAAGCGGAGGTCAGGGGGACATGCTGCTGCAGAGCTGGCTTGCTAGCTTGCTTCCAGGCTCCTGCTGTGCAGGGTATAGGAGTCCAAGTTTGCTGCAGGCAGGAAGTCTCAGGGTGACAAATGCTACTTTTGTCTGCTTCTGGGGGAGAAAAAAATTCTCAATATCCTTTTCAACATCTCTTTACAGTAAAAAACCCCAAAAAACCACAACGAATCTGAAAAATAAACCCAAAAGGAACAATAAGCCTCACACAGACCTCCTGGCTCACACTCACTGTAGACTATGTTTACTTAGACTGCAAAAATATCGATTCGTGGTATCAGCTCAAGGCAAACTCCATCTGGTCTGGTGGTCCTCTTTAATAATCTTTCTTTTCTAATTTTACCTTCTCTTTCCTGCATTCCTCTCTGGCATCAGGGGATCCCTGCTGTCACTGTGCTGGCTCTTCTCCTGGTGCCACAGACCAGTCCTGTCTGGGGGCTCAGTGCCTCACCTCACTGATCTGCCTCCATCCTCTCCAGCTAATTGCTATTTCCTACATGTTTTCCAGGGCTTCGTTTGAAATACAGTCCTGTGGGAATCCCAAGTGGGGTTTCTGATCGTATTTTATTGAATGTCAACATAAGCCTTTGAGGGAGAAACCCCATCCTGTCCATTATGGAAGCTCAGTTAATTGAGGATGATTAAAGGGAAGCTTGATACTACCTGCCCAACCGTAGAAGTGAGTTATGGTGCCTGAAGATGAAAAGCCATGAGGAATCAATCTTAATTTAGTACAGCTTAACACCGTGCTTGTATTTTTATCTGCTTGAGGGCAAGAGATGACAAGTCCAAACTTCCCAGCATGACAGCGGGCAGAATTTGGAGAAGGTGGCGCAGATGGGAGCACAGAGCCCCATTGCTCTGCAAGCACGTGTCTGAAAGACCTCTTCTGTCCCACTCTGTCTATGTGGGAAGTGTTTCTGGAAAAGCTGACAGGATCCCCGAAGTTCAGAGCTGAGGGGCCTTGCAGGGAGTGCAGAAAGCACCCACCAAAGCTACTTCCTTGGGGCTATGAAAATGAGGAGTGGTAGGGCTACAGGCAGGCACACTTATATGTTTTCAGGAAAACAAAGAATTCTGGTGTATCTGTCAGGCAAGCGTGGGAGATGAAGAGGATTTTTCTCAAAGCCCACAAGAAGCTTGTTCTTCAATAAAATCTAGATCTTAAAAAAGAAAGCAGCTCGCTTGCAGGGGTTTCCTTTGGTGATTAATGTTTGCAATCCAAGTTCTTGTTTCAGTGAACATTCAAGCAGAGACACCTGATAGATGAAATTAAAATGATATCACTGTTTTCAGATGTTTTGCTAGAGGATTTGGTTATTTAGATCTTGGTTTTCTTCCTGCATTTCTCACAGCTTACTTGGGTGTCCGAGAACAACTGGGTTCACACGTGTCCTGGATGGGGAGCACTTTCTCTCTGCATTACCTACCTCTGCTGTCAAAGCTGATCATTATAAATCATAGTTAGATGCTTTTTCACAGTGGTTGAAACCCTGCTTTATTCTGAAATGGTTTTCATGTGTAGACAAGCCCCCAGGAAACTCTTTTTGTTTGAAATTAAATCTCCTTAATTTATTAGCCCTTGTAATTTATTCTTGCACTGCCTTTAAGGTGTTTTTTGTTTTGCTTTGTTTTGCAGACTGTAAGATGGCACATTGAACTACAACCATGGGCAAGTCCAACCCCTTCCCTCAACTATGAGGCCTCGAGGTTCCTAAAGTACATTAGCACTTCTCAGGTAGGTTTTTTGTTTCAGTCTCCATTTAGAAAACATTTTGCCTGGCACAAATTTTTCCCTCGTATCTAAGGAATTAACCTCACACCAAAATTTGTTTGAAACTGCTTTATTTCTGAAGTTGCTTAACCTAGCAGATGGTCAATATGAAGATAAAGGTCAAAACACAGGTTGGAAAGAATGCATTATTTCCATGCTATTTATTTCCAGATGGGTTTGTGTCCTGACAGGAATATGGTATGACTGAAATTTTAGATGTGGTGTTTCTCCCCTTTCTCCCTCTCAGATGGAAAAATACAGAGCACTCTGTATCAAGAGACTGTATTCAACCACTCCACCTCTCAATAATAATATGATAACCAGGCTCATTTTACTTCAAAAGGAGGCATTTGAGGTTCCCAGTAAAATGAGAACAAGGCATCAGACCCTAACTTGGACAAGTTGTTTCAATGATACCAATAGAATCTTGATATTTTTCAGGACAAAAACAATGACTTTGAAAATTAGTGGGTTTATGTGCTTTTTAAAATATGGCATTTCCAAATCCAGATTGTGTTGATGGATACTTCCATCATTCAGCATATATGGAAATTGGGCCATCAAGACTTAACAGAGGCATCACTTATGCACATCACTTTGCATGTGCATTTCAGGTAATAAAAAAATTGAAAAGGTGCTGGATGCTCACAATTCCAACTGGGCAGCTGCTTTTGGTACCCAGGTCTATCAGCAATTGACCCTTGAATACAGAGATAACAGCATCATTACTTACACTGAAGAACAGCAAAAAGCCCCAGGTGCCAATATCACTGAAATGTCATTCATGTATGAAATTCTTTGTTAATGCAGTGCTTTCGAGGCTGAGATGAGATTAATTTGAAACACCTCTAAAAAGGAGGGTAGCAGAGTGTTCATGCATCCTTCAGCTTGTGGGTACCCCTGGCTAAATTCTCAATAAAATGACATCTCTGCTGCCACTCATGCCAGCAGTGAGAGTGCAGGAGGCAAGAAGATGCATGTGGGGAGAGCAAGAGATGTGTGTAGAGCTGCTTGATTTGTTGTACAGAAGTTTAGACTGTGGCAGACGTATTAAGCTTGAAAACATCCTTCGTCTCAGTGACTTAATAAACAGTGGCAGATGCTGCTAAACTCCACTAGTTGGGTCAAAGCCTACAAGGACATCAATTAACAGAGAATTTATTGCTTTTGACACACTCAGGGAAAAGTTTCGTTCCCAGAGTAACTGACCCTGGTTGGGGGAATAAGCATAAGTGAAAACTAAAAATGAGAGGAATCCCTGTTCCTGACCTGGCAGATGTTACAAGATGAAAAACTGATGAGATAACACCATGACTGGTATGAGCACTTCTTAAAACGGGATCCTGCTTATGTAGATGAGCATGGGATGTCATTTTCCTTATTTGCTGAGCAAGGGTCTACTAATTACTGTGCCTGAGTTCAGCCCCATGCGTAGAATGGCTCAAACCGCTGGAGCAGGAAGGTGCCATGTCAGCAGGGTCAAGGTGTGGCCAGAAAAAGCTTCTTCAGTGCTGGTATTTGATGATCAGAAGAAGCATCTTTCTTGTGCTGTTGTTTGTATGATAGGAGTGAGCAGAAGCCCAGAACAGGATGTGAGCTCGGTGCATCAGTAAATCGTGCAACAGACTGATGATGGTGCTAAAGGCAGGTTTGGGATTTTGGGGTTTTTTGTTTTGTTTTGTTTTGGGGAGGGTTTTTTTGATGGCAAGAGCTATTAAGTAGCAAGAGCTGTTATAATTGCTCCAGACTCTGTTGTAATTGCTCATAATGCCATGAGTCAATTAAGTGGCAGCATTGCAGAATCTCAGTTTTCTGTATAGAGTACATTATTCTTCTGTGTCTTAAATTAGTGCTTATTATTGCAATGCCATTTATTCCTTGATTATGTGACTGAAGGGAAATGGGTAGTGGGGTGCAGTGCAAATCATTGCTTAAAACTCAGTGAATCCTGAGAACAGTCTGAAGAGATGCTGTATTTGCTTTTATGAATTTTCCATGAGCCAAGCAGGGGCAGGGAGGTGGTGATGCAGTGTGCAGCTCTTTGAATGTAATGCTCCAGGTAATGATCTTTCAGAGCACACACTCCTTAAAGAACGAGTGTTTTACTTATTTACTGCAAGGTACGTGGTGGAGAATGCCTACCACATTAAAGGCTGGGTTCCAGGTTTTACTCTCACCCCTGTGTAAAACTGTTTTGCTTTTGTGGTTCCAGGTGGGACCAGAACTGTGCTTTTTAGCTTGGCTGAGACTGAGAACTGAGCCTCTGCAGTCTGCTGTAGAGGAAGGAAGGAGCAAGATGAGAACTGTCTGTTCAGGACTGACATTTAACCTGGTTTTGTCTCTACTACTGTCCTTCCCACCATTTTAGTTGTTGCCTTTCTGACAGTGCCAGCTCCCATTCCTGCAGCTAGGGCTGGCACTAGGCCCAAAGAACAACTTTTCATCACGATGGCTCAGCTGGGTTCCTGCAGCTCTTCTCAGTCTTTTCTTTCTTACCTGCATGTTAGCAACCTGTGCCCTGCAATGCCTGACTTTGATGGCTGGGATGCATGGTTTGAGAAGCCCTTCAAGAACAAGCTGCAGATGCTGATGCTGGTTTAGAGCAGTGCAGCCTTTCCTGGGCAGAAGAAGCTTTGGTGCTTCCTTCTGGTTCCCCTTGCCTCCTTACCACTGCTCCGGCAACAGCCGTACGGATTGTACCAGCTCTCCATCGACTGCTGTGCTCTGGCTCCTGTGTTCTGGAAAGGGTGCAGCACTCTCCAGCTCTGTGCCTGCCTTTTCCAGGGTGGCTCTGGAGGAAGAAGGTGGTGTGGAATGTTGTGGAGCTGCTGGATGGACAGGCAGAGCTGGTGCTGCAGGGTGTCACTTACAGGGCCATGGCTTTGCTGGCTCAGTCGCCGTGGGTTTGGCTGTTCCAGGCTGCTGCTCAGCTGCTGGCAAAGCTGACTTCACCCCTCAGTGATTTTTGACACGTCCAGGTTTCTGGCGAATCCAGTGCATTTTCAGTCTTTGCGTTCTTGGTCTGTACAGGGGCTTTGACTTATGGCGTTCCTCCCTGCAGGGTCTCTATCTCTTCTTTTGCAGGGCTTTTATCCTGGCTTTAGGCTCTGCATGTCTAAGCCAGCTCAGCAAAGACACACATGCTATGATTCCTCTGTTTAGTTAAGCACTTGCTGAAATCCCTTTGTTGTTGGAGAAGGCATGTGTTGGGGTAATGATTAAATCCCTTTTGGAGCTGAGATCCAGGACACTCTGGGTAAGGTACACATTGCAGAGACACTGCAACTTTGTAATTACAATCTTGATTTTAACATTATTCAGGATGCAGAATCCACTCCAAGGTTTGAAAAAAAAAAAAATTAAACGTGAATGCTGAAACGTCATTTCCTCGTGGAAAAATGAATCTGGGTATAGTACTAATGCTTAATTATTTGCTTTTTGAACTGCATTTCTCTCTGGGGAATTATGTAAGCCTTAAATTTCACCAAGCAGAACAGACAAACAAGGAAAAAAAGTCATCACATCTTTGTAGCCATGTATCAGATTGACAGTAAGACTTAAACCAATGAACATTTTTCTTTTTTCCACTTTTTCCCCAGAAGGCAAATTAAAAACAAATTAAAAGTCCTATCTTAAAATGAAATATCCTTTGATTTCAACAGATTTCATGTGAACACACGAACCTGAACAGCTTGAAAGGGTACTCTGAAACCGCAAAAAAGCCCTGGTCAATCTGTCTTGATGAGAGGTTTAGCCTCATCCATCGAATCAGAAGCAAGCAATGCCGTCTCTATTCACTTGGGTAAGTGCTCTCTTTAAAAGAAAGGAAATTGTTTCATGACAAGTAGCTTCAAAAAGCCCTATAAATACAACACAGGCTGCAGCAAGGTTATCTTCCAAATATAAACGTCGTTCAGCTGTGCTTATCATGTGTTGATGTGCTTCTGTAAACTTTAGGGAAAAAACCTTTCTCCATGAGGGTCTTTTTCTTCCTTTGCCTTTCTAATATTGGTATGGAAACAAATTGCTTAATGGTGAGTTGTGAGTGGTAGTTCGTATAGAGGAAGATGGAAATCAAAGAGGTAAACTGAGAAGCCTACAGCATCTTGAGCAGAAATGACTTGCATAATTGCCAGGTATTTCAGCAGCATTATTTATAAAACTTCATTAACTACCTCTGGGACAAAATAGTACATTTCCATATGAAAATGTGTTTGCTCAACACTTCAGGGGTGACATGTGCCAAAGTGATAGTGATAAAGGCAGCTGTGGCTTTACTCTAAAATGTTTGCATTTTAATGCAGTATGATGTTTACAGCACTTGAGAGTGAAGTTTTCACTCTTCACAGGACAAGTGCTTTCACAGGTAGCAAAACCACACATGCAGCCTTTTCCCCTGCTAATAAAACATTCTGTTTCCCAGGAGGATGAGGGAGGTCAGTCCTCAGAGTGCATCAGGCCATCAGCACACGGTTGCAGTAGGAGAACAGTCATTGGGGTCTGGAGCTCATTTCACACAGATCACCACATAGAGCTGCCTAATAAAACTGTACTTGCTGTCCTGGGAGGCAGCTTTAGGTCAGAGGTGTATTGAGAGGCTTCATCTCCCTTGAACCAGTGCAGTTTATTCCTGTGATTTTGCTGCTGTGGGTTTACAAAGGGTGGATAGCGAGGAACTGTGCTGGGGTGGCATTTCTTAGCCTTGGTGTGTAACAAGCATGTACATAGCAGATAACACCTGCAGTTAGTGTGGAGGTGAGGCAGGGTGCCCTGTAGTCACAGGGAGTGGTTTTGGTTAATTTGGGTGGGTTTATATTTCGATTGAGCTTATTTGAGCTGTGAAGACCGAGATCCTCAGAGAGGGAAGTGCTCTCAGGTTTTGTTCAGCAGCACTGCTCTGTGGCAGAACAAGAACATGCCCCTTAGAGACAAATCACACACACAGGAGAAAAGATTTCTTTTGACTACTGTTGCTTCTTATTTTCTGAATGTTCTTTGCAATACATTTCAAATTATACTTACGTTTGATTAATGCAAGATATAGGTTTACATGATTTTTTTTCTTCTCAGCTTGTCATGTTCCTATGAAAGTTAGGAGAGACACTGTGTTACCCCATGCTCAGTTCCAGAATTTAACTGTTTGACTGTAGTACTGAGTTATTGCCTGAGGGCCCTTCTAGTAGTCAGTAGGGAGAGGCAGGCACATTCAGGTGGAAAATCAGCTAAGCTAAATAGCGTTCTGGAGGTAGGTATAGCTTTCCTTTGATTATAGTGGAAGTCTGGGATAATGTGGCTGCTGATTTTAGATGTTTGGCAAAGTACTCTAAGTTCAGCAGAATTAGCCTAGACCTTGTCCTTCAAGCTGCATGATCATTACTATTAGACCTGAGCTCCTGTGTTAATGTCCTTTTTCCCTGTTGTTAAGGATCAAGTGTGGGTTGAGAATGGTACTTTTGTTGAATTGTCCGGTAGGCACAACGCGGAGTTGATTTCATCTGTGCTAGGAGGTGCAGATTAGGCATGAAGCTGACCAGCACTGAGATATTTTGCTAATGGTTTCGAACAAAACTGAGCTAGTGGGTGTATACCAGTGCTTTATATGTGGTGCTGTTTTGTGTATGGTCCAGGGAGCATGAGTGCCAGATTTTCTGTAGTTATGGAACACTAGGGCTTAGCAGAGATTGAAATTGATTTCGGCTCTCCATCCATCATCAGATAAACACATGCAGTAAGTAACCAACCAGGATGCATCACATGAAGCAGCTAAAAAATAAAAGGGAAATACTTGAGGTTATGGAGAAGCAGTTTTCAATCCACCAGTTTGCTTCTGCAACCTTTGGAGCTTGTTACTGCATAATTCTTCCCCTCAGACTCACTTCCTTTAGTTTATGACAGACAGAAAAGTAATTTTGTTCTAAGGCAAAAATCCCCTTAAAAATTTTTTGTTATCTCATATGTTTCATAAAGAGCAAATGGGGAGCAGCTGCTTCCAATGACGAGCATTCTCTGCAGAGAGGATGGATGGAGGACAAATGTGAAAGTTCAGTGGGAGTGTTACTGGGAATCCTGAATTAAATCCATATATGATTAAAACTGGAATAAAACATGCTGCTTAGGCTTTGCCTCCTTGAGTGCTGCAGAAGAGGTTACTTGTGAATGGGAGTGAGCAGTGTCTGGAACATCTGGGGATCTTTTTAGATTAGTATTAGTTGCTTCCACTACTGGGAGGCAGCAATGTTTGTGCTTGGGGGACAGGATTTCCCAGTGTGATACATAATTGCAGTATGCATTAGTGAGCTCTAGTTATTAGTGCTAAATCTGCTTAGATTAAGCTAAGTCAGTTACAAACACCACAGGCAGACACTCAAGCTGGGATAACATAAATGAATAGGATTTCAGAAACTTACCAGCAGAGGTTTAAAGATTCTTGCTGCAATACAGTATAAATGCCATTTCAGGTGCATCCTAAAGTGTATGTAGGAGCTTTAGGATCCAGGCAGGGGGTCCTTCTTTTTTTCCTGAGCTGCTGAGCTCAGTTATCTTCCTTTGAAAGAGAAGGGGAGGAGGAAGAACAGAGAAAGCTGGGCCTTAACTTGCATGTGTTTATTGCTCTGTCCTGTGGTCTCTGTGGTCGCTGGAGTACCTGCAGTTTTCAGGCTGGATCAGCTACAGGTGTCCACTAGAGCTGTGCTGGAGCAGACAAAGCAGCTTTTGTGCCACTCGGCGCTCACTGTGGTCCCGCGTGATGCAGGGGCCGGTGCGATGCTTCATTCAGTGCAAGCTGCAGCCCAGTGTCTATTCTGAGTGCAAGGCTCTGTGCGCAGTGACCCTCTGTGAGCCCTGGGAGCAGGGCACAGCCAAGGGACACTGCTCCCCGCTGTGCTGCGCTCTGTCCCGGGTCAGCGTCGCTGCCCCGCTGCCGGCGGGGAGCAGTGCCGGCGAGCCCTTCCCTCCCTGCGCTCGCACGCAGCCGGGGGGAGCCGGCGCCGCGGGTGCTGTTGGTGCTGCTGCGCAAGCCCACCGCTACCCCCACCGCCACCCCCACCGCAGGGCACCGCCTGGAACTCTGTAACCCAGCTCCCTTCTCCCTGACGGGAAAAATAGGTCCGTTTCTTTGGCACGTTTTATTTTGCTGTTGGTGGTGGCAGCAGCTGCTCTCTCCTGATGGTGAGGAAAGGCCTTGCTAGTCTTCTGTGACCTCCACACCTTCCTTTTAAAATCATTATCCCTTTTTAGGTAACACATCTTTCTTTAAGTAACTAAATCTTTCTCAGGAGACCTAATTTGTTATCTTTTTCATGCTGCATTATCCCTTTGCATGATCACATGTGGGCCAGGCGTTTTTTGAATCAGTTCCTTTGGAGAAGATCTTATTTTCTCTCCTATATATTTGTTGTTGGCTAGATATCTCTTCAGGCATAAATATGAGCTATTAACTGGAGTGCCAGAAGATACATCATCCCCGTCTTTATCCTCATCTGAATTTTTTTTTCCTGTGTTCTACCACTGTGAAGCTCCCTTTGCAGTCCACATCAGCAGCAATCTGTTTGGAGGCAGCCTGAGGTTTGTCTGCACCAAAAGCATCTGGCCCCTCTGGTTTGTACCAGCTGGTATGGTTAGAAGTGTGTCACGGACATGTGTGGCCATCGGTCGCGGGTGGGCTCCTCACTAATGCTGTAACTGTCCTCAACAATTCCCACGCTGTTCACTTTTAGCCAGCTTCTCATTCCTAAGGGATTACACTGGTCTTTGTTCCTCACTGTCCCTTCTGTAGAAAGCCACATGCAAACAAACATGTTGACTCACTTGGTTAACTTCTGAACTTTTTTCCTAATGGGTGTTGAATGTATTAGAAGAAAACTCCTCTCTTTTCTTCCCACACAGCTGTATGGGTTGGAATCCTGTGAATTAGGGTTGTTCTTAAAAGCAGGCTAGGCTATTTTTGCACACCCTGTCTCCTCCTGTTTTCCCAGGGAAAGGGAAGATGGTTGAGAAGAAAACAACCTCCTAGGGTATTGTTACTGTGTGCTTAGCCTGTGTTACAGCAAGTGTCATGCCATATTGGCAACTTCCAAAACAAATACTCTTCCACACATTGTTTCATGAGTTGAATTCATTTTAGCCTGTTTGTCATCTATGTAGAACATTTAGCGCTGGCCTAACGTTGTACCATTGTGTATGATGTGATTTAAAATGTGTCACATTTTACATATGGATGCAAATAGCCAAAATTATTTCCGACCCACACCATTGCTAAGGATAACTGTGGTGCAGTGTAGCAGGTGCTCTGACAGTGCATCTAAGAGTACTGTCCTGTCATGGTCTGTGCACAACAGATAAATGCTGTGCTGTTAGTACAGAGTGAACAATCTCAGTTGTACAATTTGCAGTTCAACTGATTTAAAAAATCTTGATTCTCTTCTCAGTGCCACATGTGTGTATATCAAACTGCCTAATTTTGTTTAAGTTTAATGTTTAGTGCATGATTTGAATCACATTTAGAACAAGCTCGGAGGAGTAGGAATGAAGAGAACATCCTGTTTTACAGGGTAGGGAAGGCCTGTGGTTCAGATGTGTGATTGCAATGGTAAATACCAGATTTTTTTAGTTTTAGTGCACCCTGTGTGAACCACTGGACTATACGAGGTGGGAATATGGCACAGCCTTGTAGAATGCATCTTCTCACAGAGGCAGGGACTGAGACAATACTGCTGTACAATGGCACTATTAGTTTTTCTTCTTCTTTGGGATCTTCACCAAATTAGCAGCAATCTTTCTCTCAAGTCCATATAACAACTCTGCTGCTGTTGTAAAGAGCTTATCTTTACATATGCTTTTTTAATCTGTGTCTTCCTGTCTACAGAGAAAAAGAGGCATTTCATTCTTGTGTCTTGTCTGTACTGGTGGTCACTGTGGGTCACATTTGTAACACCAGGTGACAGACGTGGTGTGAAATATGCCAGATTTTTACAAAGTAGTATTGCATAAATTTTAAATGTATTTTCTTTTCTGCTTATGGCTTGGTTATTGGAAGTTTGTGCAGCAGGGACTAAGGAAAATATTGTAAACTTGCCAAGAAAAAAGCAAATTGAAAATAGAGAAATATATAAAAACATAAACATGCATACGAATAATGACAAAGATTCCAATGTTCAATTTCCTTTCATATAAATTTTGTCAACTTCTGAATTAAGAAAAAGCTCTTTGGGAAAGTTATCAGCCTGGCTAAAAGTGGTTTAGTTCTTGCCTAGAAAGGAGCCATTCATTCTAATCCTATTGCATTGAGCGTGAATTTTCTGGTTAAGTTAGTTCATCCTCCGAACATCCTACTCACTAATAGTTCTTTTTGCTGCATTAATAGTTACATCTTTCTTTTTTTTCCTTTTTTTTACATAGGCTAGGCAATGATGACAACCAGTTTGAGCTCAGCATGGCCAACAGTGGATGTGAGGTGCATCGCTTCGACCCCAGCATCAAGTCAGCACACATTCAGGAGGGTCGGCACCTCTGGTACCATCGCCTCTCCATTGACTGGAGGGATCCCAACCCAGCCATTGCAGCTCATAAACTTCACAGCAACACAAAGAAGCTGGGCACAGTACTGAATGAATTTGGGCATCAGAAGGTAAGGAGGGACTCGGGTGTCTGCTTTCTGACTGCAGGATTAGGTGCTGGGAAAGCTCCAGATCTCCCTTCTTGCTGCCTAAGGAGACCATGCACTTTCCAAGGTTTTCTCCTGATAATGGGTTTTTCTTCAGCAGTACTTGTAATGCATTTCTGGTGTGCTGATAACAGCCACCATGATTTTACATCCCTAGCCATATACCAAATTCTTTCTTCCTCCTCCTCACTTCCTTTTCCCTTGAACTAACTGGTGACATTGGGTGCTAGCACATTTAGTCCTGTGGAAGTTCTGCTCTTTGCCTGAGTATGAAAACTAAACTACTCACATAGACAAGTTTATAAAGAGAAAACAATATTTGCAACAGTAATTAGAAGAGAAGAGGTAATGGATGGTTGGTTTACATTTTCAAGGTCACTGTTCCTAATTACAGTCTTCAAAAACAAAAACATCCTGTTTTGAAATTGGCAGCAATCTGTGGGGCGTTTTTGTAGCATTTCCCAGTTTGTTTTTAAGGAACTATAAAGGCATCATGAATTTTCAAATCTCAAATAAATGTTGCCATAATACATTTCAGGAAGTTCCTTAGGTTGCTTTTAAGAGAGTTTTTCCTTCAGAGGATATACAAACATGAATTCAAATGCTAATATACTTTATTGCCTGCAGCTAGTTCTGCTTGTCTTTGTTTCTTAAGAAATAGGCAGCCTGGGCTAAGGAGGAAGTCTTCTGTAAGATTTACAAAGCAAGCAGTGCAATGTTTGTTTGGTTTATTATTGAAAAACGCAAGATGTCCTTTACAGTTCACTTTTTACATTTTTTTAATATTTTCTTTTGGTTCAGCTCTATTGATCGGAACATTTTGAAGATAAGAGTAGAGAAAAGGAACCTTTTCCTTCTTTTTAGTCATACTGTAGCTGTAGTAGGCTGTGCATTAGTGAAACATCTGGGGAGACAGAGAGATGGCTTTTCTTTGATGTGTGCCTTGCATTGTTTTGATTTTAGAAGATGTAGTCACACAGCAAAAAATTAATGACCTAATCCAGAAAAAGTGTACTAGCCTTGTGATATAACAGACCTGCTGAGGTCAGTCTCAGGTTATCATGGTAAAACAGAGTGGTGTAACACCTTCTGTGAATGAGAAGGGTGTAGGGGTGAATTCTGTGTGTAACTTTCTGACAAGAAAACAGCGGGCTGGATGGCAGCCAAGGAACATAATGCACACATAACACATGCAACCAGGCTTTCCTCTAGCTGTGTGCACAGGGCATGGGATTTGGTTAAGTGTTTTGGTGCATTATGAACAGTGTACACGGCCTCTTGTTCTGGTAGCATTTGGTGAGCTCCCATATGCAAAGCAATGGCTTGGTGAAGTCGGGAGCTGACCTCCTCCCAGTGAGGATAAAGGTGTTACACACATTGCAACTTTCTGGTGCTTTGTATTTGTGAAATACCTGAGTGGGCTGACTGTCCTCACATTGGTCTGTTTAAGTTTTGTTTAACTTAGAAGGAAGGCAGCCTGAGAAGTTGAGTGTTTCATGGAGACACCATTCTTCTGGTGAATGTGAGTGGAATGTTCCCTCGACTGAATAAATAAGTTAATTCAAAACAGTTTCACAGAATATTTTCCGAAGCACTTTTTTTCCAATTAGAAAATTAAAGCATGGTCTTCGTCCCATTTTTAATTTAAAAAACCCTTCCGCCTACCCTCAATGTTGTTCCGTTCCCACTTCAAGGCCGGAATTCCAGGCAGCTGCATTTGAAGTTAATGCCTCATTTTATCCATGCTTTTATTCTTTAAGATTTGGGACTTGATCCAAGACCCTACAAGTGACTGAAACTATTTCCACTGATGTTAGAAAATCAGGCTGATGAAGACAGCATGGACAAGACCTCCTGGAGTTCTTGCTGTTGTAGTCTTGAAAAGAAAACTTGCAGTTTGGGGTTTTTGTGTGCAAGAGAATCGAAGAACTTCGATGGGCTTGTTTACACCCTGACTCAGATGAGAGCACACCTGCTATTCTGCAGACAGTACTCTATGTGAGGGACCTCATCCACACAAGGGAAACCCATGCCGATGTTTTGGCAAGAAATACAAACACTTCTTGGTGTCAGAGTGGATGTGAGAAAAGATTAAAAGAACTTGATCTTTCTAACGGGGTATCTCTAAGTGTAAATAGCCTGGAGGCAAAGGACTTATCTAGTAATATATTAAGATGTGGCTGACAAAGGAAACATGTAGTCAGAGTATTTTTGGGAACTCTTAGAGTGTGAAATCTCTTAAGCCCTGGAATAATCTCCAAAGGATGTCATGGGAGTCTTATTTCCTGGTATACAGATCTAAACTGAAAATTTACTGGTGCATCTTCTGAGAAGAGCAGTATTTTATCAGCCACAGGAAAGGATAAAGATGTAAAAACTGATTTTGTTCATCTTCCCTTCTCCTCCCCCCTGCCCTCAATTTTTTTGCTGAACGTGCATACTCTGTAGTGCACTCTCGATGAACAGTGGGGAAAAAGGGAGAAAGCCACTGAGTGCCCATGATTCTCTTTCTTATGGCAGTGGAATTCAACTTTATGAAAGCTTTCACTTTCCTATTCTCCAACTTCCTACTGGGGTGAGGATGCTACAGTGCTGGTGTTTCCCATGGATTAGTGATAGGTGGATGGGGAGCTTCCTTCCTACGGAGTTGTTGGATAATTCAAGTCAGAAGGGGTCCTGAGTGGCTTGTGATTCAGTCCTCTGCTCAAAGCAAGGCCAACTGTGAAGTCAGACCAGGTTGTTCAAGGCTTTATCCATGCTGGTCTTGAAAAACACTGAGTTTTCTCCAGAACAGGGACTGCCCAGCTTCTCTGGGTCAGCTGTTGTCCTGCTGGACTGTTCTCATCATGAAAATGTTTCTCCTTATATCCAGTCTGAATGTCCCTGGTCTCAATTCATGTCTGTTGTCTCTTGTCCTACTTCTATGCACTGCTGAAGAGCCTGTCCCCACTGTCTTGATGACCTCTTTGTGGTCTCTACAGGCTGATGTTTTTCCTCTCAACAAAGCATCTCCTGAATTTTCTCCTAAGCTGAAAAAGCCCCGTTCCCCCAGTTTCTCCTTGCAGCGATCTTGGTGGCTCCCACCTGACCGCACCTCAGTTCATTCTCGTGTCTTGTGTTGTGGGAACCAAAACTAGATGTAGTATCTAGATGCACTCTCATAAGTGCCAGGTTCAGCGGGATAATCACATCCCTTGGTCTGTGGGCTGTGCTCCTGCTGGGATGCTGTTGGCCTTCTTTGCACCACGACCCCCAGACCTGCTCTGCCGAGCTGCTCCCCAGCCAGGCAGGCAGTCCCCAGCTTGTATCACTGCAGGCAGTCCTTCCTCTTCGGGTGTGGGACTTTGAATTTCATCAGGTTCCTATCAGCCCATCCTTCCAGCCTGTCTGGGCCCAGAGCAGGGGTCTAACATGTCTTTATTGGCTGGTCCCACCAATTTGGTGTCATCCCTAAACACGGCAGGAGTGTCAGGTGACACCTCCTCTGGGTGACTGGTAAAGGTGTGGAACAAGATGAGTCCTGGTGTAGGCCCTGTGGCACTTGGCCTGTGACTGACCCCCAGGCAGAGTACAATCCATTAACCACCGCTCATCCAGACTGTAATGGCCTGGCTTGGATACAAGTTTCTGTGGAGACAGTTTCCAGTGTATATCCCAGTGCTCTTCTGGACCAGTCACAGCCAGTTCCATGTCTTGCAAGGGGATCACCAGACTTAATTTCAGCTGCAGGGGGGCTAAGTTATCTCTCCAAATGAACCCTTCATCTAGTCCCAGAGTAGACTGGTGTTCTTTATGGTGTCAGTATCATCCTCAGAAGGTTGCTATGTAGTCCAGATTTTAGTATAGAATAAAACTGTAAGGGAAAGACCATATTGAAATGTGAGCTCCCTCTCCCACTCTATCTCCTCTTCAAAAATCCTAACCCTTAACCAGAAATTCAAACCAAGCTACTACATGTATTCTGTGTTCCAAAGATTGTGCTCTGAAGCACAATTAAAAACCTCTGACAGAAAGGCCCTGAGCAGCAGAAACAAGCAAGAGTTCATGCTGTCCCAAATGGGCATGTGTGGTCACACATGCAAATTCTTGTTTCTGTAGTAGTTTTCCTCCCTCTGGAGCTCTGTAGGACAAGTCTCTTGTCGTGCCCTCAGTAAGTGCTATGAGATTGCATTCCTTGGCAGTATGGCTCGGCAGTGGATGAAATTGTTTCTTGTAAAACAAATTAATCTGGAAAGGAGAATGTGAGAATGCAAAGTACAACCTTAATTTAATCAGGAAGTGCTCATAGCTGTAACTTTCAGGGGACAGCAGAGCTGCGTTCAACTCCTGCCATTCAAATTATCTCAAACAAATCGTGTAAGAGACCAAACTGTGTCTTTGTTTGTTATGAAAATAAATGCAAAGCAATCTTTACATCCTGATTTCGATTTGAAGGCTTTAATTTACACTCCCTCTTCATGGAGATTTTTTTTCTGTAACAACTTGGATAATTTTGCTTCATTTTACTGAATAGGCTTCAATTTAGGATTTCAAAAGGAAAAACCTCCTTCCCTTCACCTGTTATTTAATACTCAACACAACTTCAAAACATTATACCCTGAAGTCATTTTGATTAATAACATCATCTCCTCCTGGGCATGTAATTTATCACTTGCTCTTCTACTCAACTGGATACTATAGAATTTATTTCATGCTGCACTTTCAGTTTTGTGAAGGCTGATGTGAAAGGACAAGTATTAAAGAAAAGATTTACCATTTTTGCTTAAAATTAGCTCTGTTAATAGTACACAAATAGGTATAAAGTACAAGTCCAGAGAAAATGCTTAGTTGTGCATGGTGATTTTATTAAGAAAACAAAAAATAAACTCTTCAGGTTGGGAAATGTCCATGTTTAAGTTTTGCAGCAATGAAATCCATGTAATTACTCTTTACTATGCATACCTTAGGGCTGTAGGGGCCAGTAAAGGCTTTTGAATTCTTGACCCTGCCTAGACAAAATCATTTAACTTTGGTTATCCCTTGCAGGGGTAGACTTAGGTAGTGCCTGGGGAGCCTGGGGGTTGCTTAGTGTGACTTGTGTTCACTGAGGGGCTGCTGTGTCCTAGCTGGATGTGTGGGTGCCACACTCAGCTCAGCTGTCATCCTAACTCACAGCAGGACCTCAGTACCTGCTGATGAGCACCTGCAGACTGGTCCTGATGGAGAATCCTGAGCTCAAGATGAGAAGCCAGGAGCTCAGAAGCCCAGGAGCTCTTGCAGAGATATGAGTCCTTGTCTCTGGCGCTGCTGCAGCCGAGGAACAGCCCCATCACCTTGCTGGAGTGGGAGGTACGAGTTCAGATCTGCTCTGCTTCGTGTGGCTTAGTGTCAGAAAGAACAAATGAGACCATGTCTTTTGAATCGTTGCATCACAAATCCTAAAGTAAATGTTTGGAATTCTGTCTTGAAAGGACTAATTTTTTCTTTGCTTTTTATGCTTATTTGGGGCTTTTCCAAAATCTCAATTCTAGAAGGAAAAAAACCCACCCTTCATCTGATTTTAGCCTCATTATTTTCACATTCAATTTTTCTTGTGCAATCAACGGTCTTTAGGCTTAAGTGGCCCTTTTTCTGCAGCTGTTATTTACCATTCACATATAGCTGTGAAGAACAGCCTTTGCTTTTGTAGGGTGATCATACTGGCCTTTCTAAGATTTCTCCGACATGAGAGAGCCTCTATTTCCTGTAACATCTTATTTATGTTGTGCTGCCCCTCCTGCAGCTGGAGCATCAGCAATCAGTACTATTCAGAAGCCCCCATGGTGTCCCTGCTTAGGCTCAGGCTGTGACTGCCTTCTTCCTGGAAATGTCCTGATTGTCCTTCCCTGGAAATGTCTGCACTGTTACTGCTTATCATCTTGTTTGCTTTTTTGTGACTCATCAGACTGTCTCCTTGTTATATCAGTTTCTGAATGGCACAATAGAAAGAGTTTTGTTCCAGAACACTGATTTTTTTTTAAAGTGTGAATGGCTGGTCATGACCTATTTGCAGAAGGAGTAACTCTGCACAGCGAAGTCCCATCTTAGTACTGCACCCTTTTGCACCAGGCACATGCAATACCATAGCATTTAGAGCTTATAGTCTAAATAAATGGCCTGCCACAGGATGGAGTAGCATGAAACTCACCTCCATTAACTTAAATTTCTACATTTGAGGTAGCTGTTGATGTCCTTATAGACTCAAGCTAAATTGTTATGGTGCAGTTTGTCTCATTCAAGGGCAGATAGTGCTGCAGTTTGAGCACTAACTGGTGCCATGTGGGAACCTTTTGTTTGGGGGTCTCTCAGAGAGCTGGCAAATCTTACTCCACTTGCTGAAAAGAGGCAATCAAACTAGTGCAGATGTTTCCAGCTGCAGTTGGAAATGCTGCCTTCTGTAGCCTTGTAATAGTTGCCCCTGAGCAATCTACAAGCTCTTGGCACACAGTGTTTCTTTCCTGGATGTACATACTTTTTCATTTTAGGGATAATGAAATCAAGGTGGTGATAGCTGTGTATTTGCTTAGTCAGCTGGGGCTGCTGCTGCCTAAAGTATTTTAATTGTAAGTAGATTGAAGAGTTTGGCTGCAAGTGACAATGGGCTTGACAACCTCACGTTTCTGGAAGCAAAGATCTTTGGACAGTGATTTACTGCTCACCACCACTTGCTCTTGGTGTTGTGTGCACAAAGTGCCTCATGCACTTTCCTTTACAGGCTTTTCTCTTGGTCCCTTACACCTCCTTTTGCCTCATTTAAATTCTCTCCACCAGGAGCACTTCTCAAGACATTGTTAAGAATATTGGTATTTCTAGAGAGCAACCTGAAGGTGCTGCTTAGTATGCAATTGTCAGGCATGGAGGAAAGATCTTTTTAATGATACCATTGGCTGAATATGGTGCAATCCATAGCCTTTTCTTCCCCTAGGAAAAGGCCTAGTGCAATGCCTGAATTGTAATGAAAGAGTTGAAGTATTGCACTGTTGAAGCAGAACTTATTCAGGTCATCTTTCAAAACAAAGAAGTAAAGGCACTTTCAAAGCATATTATTGTCTGCTAAGAATTAGAAGGGAAGGACAATTCTTTCTATGATTTTATTTTCCTTTTTTTTTGTTGCCTTTGTTGTGGTTGTTAAGATGCTTCAGAAAAAAAACCAGGTAATAAAAATCTGCTTCCCCCCAGCTTTGCTAGAGGGCTGTGCAAGGTGTGTTCAATTACACCTTCCTATTTGACTATTTCAGTGTCAAAGAGTTGCATTCAGAGGAACACAGCACTTGCTGCAGGCACCATGGAGTCAGCATTGCTGTGCTGCTGCTGTAAGAAACCTGGTTCCCTCCTCCTGCCAAACCTGGAGCTCGGCAGGAGCCTGGGGAACCTGCCCTGCTTCACAAGGCGGTACCAGATGCAGCACCCCTGCTGAGCTCAGACCTGTATGCACACTCCCCAGCTCCTCCTTAAGCCACTAACACTGGCTTAAACACAGCAAGGTGAATCTTGCAGTTTTAATTTGGCCCAGGTTCTGAATATCTGATCAGGGTGGTGGTCCATGGCATGGCATGGGTTTAATGAGAATTGAGAGCAACCCCTTTCT
This sequence comes from Edolisoma coerulescens, assembly GCA_013397115.1. Classification (NCBI taxonomy): domain Eukaryota; kingdom Metazoa; phylum Chordata; class Aves; order Passeriformes; family Campephagidae; genus Edolisoma; species Edolisoma coerulescens. The sequence goes on along the minus strand of VWZW01007761.1, from coordinate 55,128 downwards.
ATAAGCATCCTGGTTTTTCTCCACTAGCCATCTTTCTTAAAATTTCTCAGTGTTGTTGACATTAACAAGCTCTTTAGATAAATGCCCTATCCAGAGCACCTAGCAGCTTTCTAAAAAGATGTGCTTTTTTTTCTCCCCGCATTTGTCCCTCCTTCTGTCATGGTTTACCAATTCTTGTCATTAGAATTGGCCATATCTTGTTTAAATACCTTCACCTTAGTGTCTGGATCCTTTCTGGTCTTGCTTTTGATCTGACAGCGGTTTAACGTATCCCTCCATTCTCAAAAACTTGAAATCCAGAGGTCAAAGGCTTAGTAGCTCCTTCTGCCCCTCTTGAATGCTTGTCCCAGATGAAATCTGAGTTGTGCAAGCATTTTGTGGTGTTTTTTATTCATGTTTTCAGGAATGTACATGCAGGCTTCTTCCTGTCATGATTGCAGGCGAATAGCAGGGTGGACAAACAGTGAAGCAGAAGGGAGGCAGGTTGGCACCTTAGACCAGAAATGGAATGAAACAAACAGATCCCCATGGAGGGCTGCAGTTTCCAAGGACTTTATTGTTTTGGCAAGTGCAGATGAGAACCAAGTCCTCCACTGGATTTAACTGGAACTACTTGGATATAGCAGGGCTGCAGATTCTCATCCTGCGAGAGATGTTCTTTAAGGTGTGGTGGACATTTTTTGAAGATGGGACTCTGATCCCTTTCTTCATCACTTACATTTTGAAGGCCCCCATGGGCACTGTGTTAATAAACCATAGAAGCTCTTGCAGCCAAAATGCTCTTTACTCTGAATGACTGCTTTACAGTAGCCTAAGCCCTCTGTCCCTTGCACTGCATACGCTGGCAGGTCTTGCTCCTCAGGGCTTTGGAATCAATTGCTGCTTCACTGTTTGCCTTCTATTGCAAACCTCCTGCACCAACGGGCCCCTTGTCCCCCCTCAATGTGCTTGTCCTATTGCTGCTGGCTTTCACCTTTAGCAAGACCAGGATAATGTGGCTTTTTGCAAGCATGGAGCTGTGTCCCTCCATCCGCGCTTGGTGCTGGGGCAGCACAAACAGACTGCAAATGTTTGTTCCCCTCTCGTGAAGAAACTTGAGGGTCCAGCGTACACCGTTTATTCTTTGAGTAAATATCCGTTCCCACAGGCATCCAGCAGCGTCTGGCAGAGAAGATCAAAAGAACATAAATGAAAGGGTTTTCCCCCCTTTGTGGGGGAAGTGGGCAGCAGGACATCTCCTGCAAGATTAGATGGCTGAATGCATGTTTTGCAAAGCAACTCATGTGCTCAGCCCGGGCCACGCACAAAGCGGCTGCATTTCCAGCTTGGCTGCTGGAGGAGTACATGCAGTATTTAAAATGTCTGTCTGCAGCATGGGCATTGGCAAGCAGAGCTTTTGCAGTCGATCAGGCTGTTAAATAATTTAAAGTCAGGGTTTCTCAGATCCCTTGTGGGATTTTTCCTACTTGGGCAATATAGCCATTGGATTGAAGGACCAGGTGAGGGGACCGGGTTGTTTTCATCTTTTAGTGTACAACAGGAGAGCCATGGGAACTGGAAAAGGTGACAGGGCACAAACGGGAGCTGGGCACAGTGTTTCTGAGCAGAGGTGCACACTTGTGAGCTGCTGCTACTCAGAGCAGGGGAGGAGGTCGCTGTTTGAGGGCTTATTTCCTCACAGTGACTTTTCACTATTTCCTCTGAGGAAGCATCCCTTTGAGTCTTCAGCTAGCGGTGAGGTTCCTGTTGCCTGCTCTGGAGACTGGTCCCCGTTTAAAGAAATGGGGAACAAAGATCTTTGATGCTCAGTTTTTCTTGCGAGGGGAAGGACTTCTCCCTCAGCCATGTCTATGTGCAGTGTGTGCCTTCTCCATGCAGAGAGTTTATAGAACCTATTTTCTGGGTCACTGTACAGGAACCTTGGTCTTGCTAGGTAGCAAGCTAGACAAGATGTCTGGCTTTAAGATCATTGTAGTGTAGAGCTAGCTAAACCCATCAAACCTGTCTGAAAATCAATTCAGGCTTGGAGACCTGTATTATTTTATGACCAGAAGATGATTAACAAGTGAGCTGCTGTCTCTGGCTAGTCCAGTGCCCAGCATGAGTTAAGATGGGAAAGATGCCAAGAACTAGTCCCATGACAAAGAATCATGTGTGTGGTGACAGAAGGCTACAGGTGAAAACCTGTGACCTCCCGACCAAATGCAGCCAGGGAGAAAGGATTTCAGGCCATGCTGATCTTGTAAATCAGCTGGGGGTTGTTTGTCCAGAGATTACTTTGTCCATTGGTAAAGTGTCATTGAAAGGAGCCTTCTGCTAGCTAAAAGGTCTCTTCTTCTTCTGCCTGTCCACTGAAGTAAGAGGCATTGCTTAACTGGTCCAGTTAACTGGGCTGGAGGGGGTCCATGTATCTTTTATTCTGTAATGGGTCCTCAGAGAGAAATTGCTTCTAGATGGAGAGAGTATATGGGAAATGTCTCGGCATCAGAAACCAAGGGAAGAGCTGGGGAAATAAAGTGCCAGGCTGCCCCAAGACCTGGGCTCTGAAGCTGTGGGAAGGAGATGCTTGGGGTGTCTGCATGGATCTTTCCTAGGAGCAGTCCCCCATGGGAGAGCATGGGCAAAGTGCTTGTAGTGTTCCTGAGCACACAGCTGAGATTGATGCCTCCTGCATGTGCTGGGTTTGCTTTCTGGATGGGTGCATTTGTCTGGGGCCATTACTGCATCTGGCAAGCTGTTGCTGTACTGACAGTTGGCTGTGAGAAAGTTAAATAAGTTTTTTTTAATATGATTTTGAAACATTTTCTCTGATTTAAGTGGTAAACATAGTATTACTTAATATCCTGCTCCTGCTGTGTAATGCATTCATGGAAGATTATCACCAGAACAGGGAGAACAGATTGTCATTTGCAAGGCCGTGGAGAATCAGTGGTGAGAGCAGAGGAAGGAAGCTTGCCTGCCCTCACTGCAGGTTTTGTGTTTCAGTGATGTGTATATTGTATGAGTAACTTCAACTGGACAGTTGCCCTTTACTGTGAAAAAAGACCAAAGACCCTGTAAGCACCCAGCTGCGCAAATCGTCCTTGTGACTTTGATGCCTTAAGCAGATTCTTGAAGATGTGCCCGATCTGTCACGCTGGGAGTGAATAATCTCGAATTACACATTTGTTCCAGAGCCAATTTGAAACTGCCTGTACAGACCACCACAGAGAGGTGTAAATGTGAGCAGGAAGGAAGGGAAGTAATTTGAAAGAGAAGTGCTGCCGGTTGGAGCTGTACATCACTGATCAGTGGTGACTGACTTTCCTCCTGATTTCAGTGTCCGTGTTGCTCTGGCCAGGCCCCCAGCAGTCCTGGTCTCCCCAGCGGATGGCTCAGAGAGAGGCAGGATGTTTCCCCCTCCCACCGATCGCAGGGAGCATGGGAAGAGACAGTCACAAGCTGCTGGGAGCATAATTTGCTATTAGGCTATGTGGCATCCTGTCTGCCATCAATTACAGCCTTCAGTCAGAATAAAAGGGAATGAAAGGGACTTTACATCCAAGCCATCTCCTGCTGGTGAGGACGGGCTGTGGATGCATTTTGAGAGGAAAGAAAATGAGGGAAGTATCATGCTGAAAATCTGCATAAGGGAAAAGGATAAGAGGGAAATTACATTTAAACAAAACACACCCAAGAACCTGCTGTTACCTGCAAAGACATGTGCTATCAAAATGTAAATTAAACAACTTTTTCTAGAGTTTTGTTTTCTGAGAATAGGGAATTGTACTTAAGTGGAGAGGAGAAAAACTGATGCACAAGCCAGTAGACTTTTTCTTGCTGTACCACTGATATCAAAATGGTAACCTGGTACCACAGAGGAATATTTTTCTCTCGAACTGTGAGAGCAGCCCTGCAGTTCAGGAGGCTGGGATGGTTCTGAGCTCTGTCCCTCTGCCTGAAAGCTGTAGCCAGCTCTTCTCTCCCTGCTCCCAAGCTTACACTGCAGACCTGCTCCCACAGAACTGGAGGGATCCTCCGTACCTGACCTGCATTTGCTGGTTTTGCCTTTCCTGGCTTCCACTTCCACATGCTGAGCTCGTGCTGGAAGTAATACAGCTAAATTGCTTCCTCCAGCTACTCACTCTCAATTGACTCCTCTCCGTGGGGAGCTTTAAATGATGCCCACGGGGCAGCACAGAGCCTGAAATCCCCGTTAACCCTGGTATTTCAAAAGCGATCAAGGCGAACAGAGCTCAGACCTCTGCTTTAGGAAATGATGCACACTTGTAACAAGTCATTACCCTAAAAAGAAGAAATGAGCCTTCATACAGTATGTGTTGGCCTTCACTAAGTAAAACACAATTTTTTCAGCTGTTTTATATGCTTGGTTGTGCATGAGCATGGCCCCCTTTTGTTTTTTTCTCCAAGTGTAAGTGGTACAATGCTGCAGTGCTTTTTCAAGGGAGCTAAACAGAGAAAACATTCAAAAATCCACATTTTTTTACTTTTCTGTGATAACCTAGTTAGTTCATGGAGGATAAGAGGATTTGTGGAAGATAAGAGGAACCAGCCTTTGTGAGTGCTTGAGACTCACTGCCATGCTTTACCTTCAGGCACTGTAGATCTTTGCCCTCCAGGATTTATTCACAGCAGCAGATTCCAGCTGTGCTCCCAGGTGAATTAGAGCTCTGAATTTATAGATTTGTCCACTAATCCTTTCACTGGCACTTTGGATCAAGGCAACAGGAAGGTGGTAGTGCATTTCTTATTGGCAGTGCGCTGCTTATCACTGATGGTAAATATCTCCTGAGCTGTCTAATCATCACAAAACTTGCGTTTGGTGTCAGCAGGATGCTTGTAATTTGCTCAGATACTCTGAAACAGAGCTGTTCTGCCATTCATTTTGCACTATCCACGGCATGAAATGGAGACTCTGAGCAGAGAGGGACACCTTGCCTGGAAGGCAGTCACAAAGGTTGGTGGGTTGAGACAGGTACCTTCCTCCCTCTGGGTTTCTGAGCAGTGCAGGGCACTAAGAGCAAAAAAGAGCCTCTGGTTTGTGTATGCAGCACATCCCCACTAGCCTTGTGTTTCTTTCCTGATCATTTCATTATGTGTTCAAGCTGTTATTGTGGTAACTCATTTTCTCCTATTGAAACATTGGTTAGCAGCCACTTTTCAGATGAGTTTTGCAAATGCAGAACAGAGCACGCAGAGTGCCTGCTGAGCAGCCAGAGCAGCAGTTAGTGTCATAAGAGAAAAACAAACAAACCTGGAGGAGGACTGGAAACATTACCATGGGAAAAAGATGTCCTACTGATGCCATAAAGGAAGATCATGGGAAAACAAAACTAAACTCCTAGAAACATTTCTTCCCCTATCCATTCACTCCCTCCCCCCAAGAAAAAAAAGGGCTTGAATAATTTGTCTGCTTTCAAAGTTACTTAAGTCTCCCAGAGATAAAAATCTGTGGTTTCTTAAGTACGGCAGTGTGGTCCTGTGGCAATTGCACCCGCGGAACCAACTGCCTGCAAAACTGCCTTACAGGTACAGATACGAGTTGGTATTTGCAAAATAAATAACCTATTTAAATGTATGAAGGAACACAAGTGAGCTCACCCATGATGTAGTTCTCAGCTGAAATGTCATGAGCTGCATCATTTACATTCAGCCTCCCCTTGAACCCAAAGGAGCGCTGTGTTCAACTGTTTCACTGACCCGCGGATGGACAGACTGACAGGCTCTTTGTTAGAGAGGCAAGCCAGGAAATACCAGAGCTAAGGTTGTCTCTGCAACCTTCCTTTCTGCTCCCCATGTGGACATACCACAATATGGGCTTTAATTCCATAATCCCTCAGTCATTTTCCACTGGCCCCCTGCCTCCTACAGTGTGAAGGAGGCACAATGCCTCCTTAATGAGCAGACAAGCGGTGGCTTGGCTTATTATGATTCGGTCTGTGACCATGGACCTCATTCAAGTCCTGCTCTGAGAATGCGGTGTTTTGTTTTCAGCTGTTTTACAGCTTGTTCCACCCAAGTCTCGCTGGCCCTTCTCGTGCTCAACCCCTGCACTCTGCAGAGGGCGTTCAGTGGTTAACACCCTCGTTTTACAGATGGAGACCAGAATGGGCAAGCACCTACAGATTCCTGCCGTACCATGCCCGTCCCATCCGTAGTGCTGGGGCACAGCCCCTGAGGAGGGCTGACGTGGCTGTGAGCTCTGCAGCTCAGCACCTCAGCCCCTGGCGTCTCCAGTCAGCCATCCATGGAACAACGGAAGGCAGATGTGGCCACCCCTTGCCACAGCCCTGTGGTTTCTTGGCTGTGGCGCATGCAAAGCACAGCTCTGGTTGTACAGGAGATGTACTCACAGCACAGCCCTGTGCCCAGGGCGGAGGGGTCGGTGAACCCCACGGATGGGCCATGGTGTGACACCAGCCAGGCGCTCTGGGATGGGGCAGCTTAGGAAAATGGTTGCCTTGGCAATGCTTTTACATTACCTGCCCCAATTTCTCTCCTGTACCTGCACAGGTGCCTTTTTCGATACTGCCACAATGCCAGAGAGAATCTGGGGGTTTTGTTGGTTGTTGTTTTTTTTCCACTTGGTTTGATTTTTAGGTTCTTGGGGGTTTCTTTGGGGTTTTTTAAGTGTTCTTGACTAAATAAAGTCTTCAGTTTTTCACTTCAAACCCATCTTGAGTGTGAGCAGATGGGCAGAAGCATCAGCTCAGGTGGAACTGGCACAGGCAAACCCTACTCTCATGGTGTGCGACTTTCCCCTGCCGGGCTCAGGAAAACAAGCTGAGCTCTGCTGCACTGTGATCATTGTTTTCTACCAGGTGTGAAATGGTGATGAAATGTTATTTTTTTGTTAAAACATACAGCTCACCTCCCCCAGCTAATCTCCAAGCAAAGTCAACCCACCAAGCAAATTTGTGTTGGGCTGTGCGAAATTGGATTGCTGGATAGCTCACTACAAAATTAAACAATGGTCTAAAACTAGAACAGGGCACTTTTCTGTTAGATCTGTTATTCCCTTCAAATACCTTCATATGTTCTTTTCTTTGGAGGAGCTGCCCTTAAAATCCTGTAGACTCTTTGCATAATTATCTTTTGTTTTGGTCCTCCAAACAAAAGCCTTCAAAAAGCCTTCAGAAGCTTCAGCCAGCAGCTTGGCCAAGGGCACCTGGTGGCCTGAGCTGCTCATGGTGTTCATTTTTTGCTTTGGTCTTCTTTTGCACTTGTGTGGTGCAGGTAGCATGTGGCTCACAAGCACCCCACTCAACTATGGTGCAGGTAATCACTGTTAGTGGGTTTGGATCTGTCGCGGGAAAGAAGAACAGAGAAACAAGGAACAACCTTAGTGTCTAGTTAGATGAGTTTCTTTTTTTCATAGCTGTGATGCCACCCAGGAATTGTGAAGGAACCAGTAACATGCTTTGGTCGCAGGAGGAGCTTGGAATGAGTTGGAGGCAGGAGGAAACGGGCTGTGAACAGTCAAGCGTGAAACATCGTGTACTGCCTATGTTAGTCCTCTGAGACTTTTTTAATTTATTTTTTTAATACAAAATTAATAACTACGTGTATTAAAAAATGGTCAACCCTGACCTCAGATGTTATTATAATTGCAAAGTTTCTCATTTTCACATAGTAATGGTGCTTTTGTTGCAGATTGATGTCCTCAAGGCAGATGTGGAGAGCGCCGAGTGGAAAATTTTGGAAAACCTGATCCTGGAAGATGTTGTTGAGCAGATAGGACAGCTGGTCTTTGAGGTGCACATCCACTGGCCTGGGTTTGAGGTCAGTGGCAATGACAGCACCGTGGTGCGGTACTGGTACAGCCTGCTCCGAGAACTGGAGCTGAAGGACTTCAGGCTTTTCCATACCTACAAAGACTTATCAAAACCACAGATGTTTCTGAAAAAGGAAGCCTTCAACGCCAGTAGCTGTTACACACTGAGCTGGGTAAATACAAGATGGAAATAGCAGAAAGGAATTTATGATGTGTGACTGCGAGCCATCTGGCCCCGTAGCATTATTGAAGAGGATTTTGGCGTCACTGGCTGAAGTTGCTAAATATGCACGCAGTGACTGCTAACAAAATGGACTGGCTTTTATATTTATATGTTGTCAAAGGAGCTGGCACTAGGAGAAGATACACGGTGCAGATTTGCATAGCAATATATTTGCCAGTGGGTACATTGTCCCAGAGGACAGAGTTTTCTTTGGGAAGTGTCTAAGAGCATGGCTTTTCCAGGCTGCCCCGTGCTTGATCATGCCAGCAAGGAGGGCATCCCTCTGGGGAAGCTCTGCTGGCTGAGCTGTGGCAGCCCTTGGGCAGGAGAGTGCTTGTGATGAGGTGTCTTTTTAAGAAAGTGTCAAGTGTTACTTCTCTGTGAAGTGATCATCTTTGATTTGCACCTTCTTTACTTTGGCCTTGTTTCCTACGGAACAAATTTTAGGCAAGAACAGTATGTTCTTGAGCCCACTGGCAAATTTCAGCTGAATTTGGCAGAGATAGAAATCACCACCAAACTAAATTCCTACCTATTTCTTTGAGCAGCTTCTGAGTGCCCTGACTTTGGTTTTTTAATCTAGTCTGGTTGCAGAAAGTGACTTCAGTGCTTCTGACACAGGAGACGGTGGGACAGAGACACTCAGCTGCTGGATAAGCTGCTGCCAGCACTTGCCCTCCTCACCCTCAAGAGACTTCAGCCACAGAAGACAGGGCTTCCCTAGTTCATCTGCTTAAAGAACAGCTTGATTGAAATTACTCTTGTAATGGCTGCAGCAAGTGGTTTTTCATCTAGTGAGATATATGTAAGAGATGAAAGTGAAACCTGGTCTTTTTTGTATCTTTTGGGTTTTGGTTGAACATTTCCTGGTGCCTTTTCCAGTGCTGTGCCTGGATGCCACCTCCTCACCACCCTGCCTCTCTCTGGCATAAGGAGGCCAGACCCCGGATCTGCACTGATGCTGGCAGAGGTGGTGGCCCAGGCAGGTGCCCTGGACTGCAGCTGTGCTGGGGCTCTGCAGGCTGGAATGTGGATTGTCTGCAGTGCCCCCAGGAGCCTTTGACATTCCCCAAAGAGCTAAGGAATGGGGGGAGCTAAAAAATATATTGCAGGTTGGGTTTTTTCTTATCTTTAGATGAATTTTGACATTAAACTTTGCATTAAAATACGAGATGTCACTAATTTCATGTCTTTGGTATGCACACTTTTTAACTGCCTTTGGTTTCCGACTTCTGCAAGTCTACGTCTTCCTCAAGGGAGGTGGTGGAGGGGGAGATGCTCATCTCCTCTCTCCAGTGACCAGTGACAGGACATGAAAAAATTGAATGAAACTTTGTCAGGGGAAGTTCAGATGGGGTATTAGGAAAAGGTTCTTTACCCAGAGGTGGTCAGTCACTGGAACAGGCTTCCCAGGGAAGTGGTCATGGCACCAACCTGCCAGAGTTCAGGGAATCTCTGGATGGCTCTCTTAGTAACTTGGTTTAGTTTTATGTCCTGTGAGGAGCAGTGAGTTGGTCTTGATGATCCTTACTGGGTCCCTTCCAACTTGAGATATTCTATGATTCTATAAAAGTAGCTCCTGTTTCTGCTCTGGCACATCCCACCTGGGCCAGGGCTTTGCAGACACCCAGAGCAGGGCACTGTGGGTGCCCACCATGTCCTCAGCTCTGCATCAAAATCAAGATGACCTGATGCAGATGCGTTGAATTCCCCATGTCCAAGATGTTGGGCAAAGCACTTTCCTCACGGCTGAGCTACCTATTGCCATCCCTGAGCCAAATGCACAAACCAAGAGATCCACAACCTCTGAAAAATGAGTAAGAAATGCCTGCTCTGTGACAGCCAGCCTTGCTACAACCCTCATACATTAAGTACTGAAGTTGTTTAACGATGCAGAGCCATGAGGAGATTCATCAAAATGTGAGAGGCTGCCAGGGTTTCCTAAACTAATATCTGGCGTGTTGGAATGGCACGCGCACTGCACCGCAGAATGGCTCAACTCCCATTTTTCAAATAATGGGGTGGCAAAAGTCCAGCTGCAAGTCCTGATTTATTAATAAAGTATAAAAATATGGTCCCTACCACTGTACAGTTTTTTCTCCTAACTAGTCTTAGAGTAAGTAGCCTAGTAGTTTATTATCATTTGTTTAAGAAACCAATAGATAAAAGTTAAAAAATAAATTATGTGACCTCTCTCAAATGTTAAAATTCAAAAGGTATGCACATCTTCCATCATTTATTTCCCTGAAGTAAAAACGGTGATATGCAAATTACAGAAGTGGAGTAGAGGTCCATCCTGGTTCTTTGGTTAGTAAGGGAGTTTAATAAACCTTCAGCTAATCTCTTGCTTGGGATTGCCAGGTAGTGTCAGGAACACTTCAGGCTACAGCAAATACATCTTTGGCAAAAAAGATTCCAATAACTATGGTAATTTTAAAGAAAACCTTATCTCTAATACAGGGTAGATAAAAGCCATTTATCATTCTGGAGGCAGTTATGTGATATTATAGGAGAAAATGAACAGTGCTTATTTAACGCACTCTCTGTGCCTTTCTACTTCACATCTCTTAGAGCAGAGTTACAGCCTTCCTTTCTGAGGTCTTGCTTTTATGCCCTTACCCCTTCTCTTTTATTGATCTCTTTTACCTAAAGGACAGACCTTTAAATGAATTCAGTTCCTGTCTCCTAATGACTGAGCTGTCAGGTACGTGCCCAGGGACACAAGCCAGTGCTGGCTGACTGCTGCAGTGGCCAGCAGAAGTCGGAAGCCAGGTGCTGAGGGATGCTCTGTGGGGTCTGTGTCTACCCGCTACCATACCGAGGCACAATTGCCCCTGACCTGCTCAGAGATCATCTCCACACAGTAACCACATGTCAGTGTTGCACTCCACAACTCTTCCCAGATCACACCTGCACAGAAATCACCATAGCTTCCCCCTTCTTCAAGGGCTAAGTATAGTGAGCACCATTAAAACCAGTGTGTACAGGGCATTCTGCCCTTGTAGCCACAGCCTGGAGACTGGTAACTGCATGGCTGCGGAGGAAAGTCAGACTCAGCTCCAGATCTGCTCACATCACCATTACAGGTATTTCTCAGCTCTGCTCTCCCCCCATTCTCCTGGCCTTCCATCCCCAGGTGCATTGGGTATTTCCCCACACTCCCTGCAGGCATGTGCATCATCTCTCCAGAGCACTCAGCCCATTGCTTCCAGCCCAGGAGCCTCCTTCCTGCCCCCACCTCAGGTCATTCATGGTGGCCACAGCCAGCGCCAACCCCACCTAACAAAGACATAACGACAGGTCTTGTTCCTCATGTGGAGCCATTATTCCATCAGTTGGACAACTCCACCAGGAGATGTTTCAGCTTGGTGAATCCTAAAGCAGATCGTTGCAGAGATGACCCAGGGGTAGGGGCAATTCTACTTGCACAAATCCTTTTGTGGGGGTGAGGGCATTTCTCTTTCAGACAGGCTCACGGTGATTTATAAATCACATACACTTGTGAATCAGAACTTACAGGTGCTGCCCATGACCTGGTGAAGATGAAGAGCAGCCACAGATGTGAATCCCCTCAAACTATCACAGCTGATACTGCAACATGAGCTTTCCATGGCGAGCCCATGACAGCACAGAGGGGAATTTGTTAGAATACTAACACAATCTTCCAGGAAAACTGGGCCCTTTGTGAATGCCACACCTGCTTCCTTGGAGGTTCCAAAATCTGCCCAAAGAAAGGTCTGACCTCCTGCTGCATTCCAAAACTTGCCATTTATTGCATGCACTTCTGGCCCCAGGCTTTGATCCCATTGTGACTTGTGAAAGGTTGTTCTTCGAGTGTCTCTCAACTGTGAAAGAACAAAGAAAGTGTAAAGGGAACATATGTCTGGCCTTTCTCGGCAGATGCCAAGAAGACGTATCACCCAGTAGCACACCTGAAGAAATGGCACTCATTCTCTCTGGTGAATTATTCAACAGCTGAGACCATCTGGTTCATTACAAAACTTTGATTTCATGAGCTTCATTAGCCGCTCCCTTGTCCTTGTAAGGATACTCAGGGTTATTCAGTAGGAAATCACTCTTGATTTTTTCCTGCTTGTTAACACAATGTGACATTTAATTGCAGTCAGTAGAGACCTGGTTTAGTGGCAGTGGAAGTTCAGAGCTGACCTACATTCAGAGACATATTTACACCTGTGCCCCTCCACTGGTTTCAGGGGCAGCATCTGCAGAGCAAGCTTGGCTCTTGAAGGGAACCACCTGCAGTAATGAATGCCTCTTCCCTTAAATAGAAGTCCCTGTTCACAGTGCAGTTTGACCTGCCTCAAGTGGAGTTTTACCTGGTTCCGAGGGAGACCTTTGCAGAGGCTGCCCATGTTACGTCCCTTATCCCAATAGGCAGCACCTCACAAAGGGAAAATAGGAGCCTGCTTTGCGCTGCCTAGAAGTGATAACTCAAATGTGAATACCAGTGCCATGTCCCTGCTCTTTTTGGTGGATTACCAACATAGATCTTTCAGTTTAAGCAGTTTTCTGGAGGAAACTGCAGTGGTATACACAGTACAAAACCTCTGCAGGTAATGAAAATGCTTCAGTGTCCCAGATGGTATTTCCCCCCTTTATATTTGAAATTCTGCTTCTAAATCAAACATAAACAATGTGAACCCCTCCTGTGGTAGCCTGTGACACCCCCTTAGAAAGCTAGAATGAAATGGCTTCTTCTAAGGGTCTTTGCTTCATTATGCTCATGTACCCTGGTTCTGCTTCCCCAGCTGGCTTCCCTGCCCCTTTCTTCCTAATACGTCCCTACCCTAGAAAGTTCTCCCTCCTCCACTCCCTCCTGGGCCTTTGTTCCCTCACCACTCCCCCTATGTTTCCCTATTGGCCCCGGTACCCTGGCCACACCTCTGTGCCACCCCCTGGCCCTCAGTCCATTGGCTCCTGATGCTCTCTCCGTCCCCCCTCAACCCCATATATCAGCCTGGGTTGCCCATTGTTCTTTGTTCCTGGTTTCCTTTACGTGTGTGGCTGAAATAAACCTCTCCTGTGGAACCCCATATGAAGGACCCTTCCCAACTCTTTGCCGTCGACCTGTTGCAAGTATCATCTGGTGTGAGTGTGATTGAGTGTGTGCGTGGCAGGTGGCCACCGAGCAGCTCTGTGTTGGAGACGCTTTCGGAAGGTTGCGGTACCCCATACCATCTCTACCCACCGCAACACCCACCCTTGCATCCACCTGCAGATATCTAGAGCGGAGCCACCACCCAGGGTGACACTCACCTTGCAGGCAAGGGGGGACAGCTGCCTGACTGGTGTCAGACCTCTGAGGCAGCAGCAGCAGCTGTGCCCTAGGAGGACCCAGGTCTCTCACTGGTGTCTCTCCACCGATGCCAGCCAGGAGCAGCCGAGGCACAGGGACTAGGACTTCACCAGACAACCCTACATTGACCTCTGAAACTGACTTGCCAGTCAGGAGAGGCCCTGAAATGACTTGCAACTTCTTCTTTAGGAAAGAAAAATTGCTCCAAGAAACAGGAGAATCCAGGATCCAAAGAAATATTCCATAATGTTATTCCACTCATTTAATATTGGAGGAATAATGACAAAAAGCAAACAAAACCAACCCATCCTGCTGCCCCAAGGTACTCCCAAAGCATCAGCACCAGGGCAGAGAAAGGAGCTTGCTGCAGGGAAGCTCTTCTGACAAAACTCAGTGTGGTTTTGGAAACTCCAGGGAATGGGCCTTCCTTCTTTATCCTGTAGCTGTCTGGCCTGACAAATGATTTCAGAGTCTCGAGTTCCCTTTTTATCTCCAAGGAATATTGGAAGGGGTTATATTTGACAGAGTACATGAGGAGAGCTGAAGGAGCAAGACTGCATAGGGATGCCAAAGCAAAATATGAACAACACCCCTGGGCAAAGGCCCGGGGTGCTTGGGGAAATCAGCCTGGAACAAGCTGAGGTGGGAGGTGAAATTGTTACAACTCTTCTAGGACAGGGCATTTTTTTTTTTTTCCCTCTTAGTATCGTTTTGCAAGAGTTTAAATGCCACCAAAAAAAGAAAGATTTATTACACAATTAAAGAGTGTAGCAGGGGAATAGGAGCAAAGACAGCAACTGTGGGGCAATTACACTGGGAGAATGGGAAAGATTTGCAGCTCCCAGAACTATGTCTGGGTAACTGTCAGTGGTCTTGAAGCTCCGTAAAGTTCCTATTACTGAAATGACTCCCCAGAGGATTTGTGTTGCTGTCTTCCTTTCCCAAACCAGAGAAGCAGGCTCAGTTAGCCTTGACATCTTCCAGATTAACCAAAAAACCCCAAGGCCTAATGGGAACCTCTTACTCTATTGACCAATGCAGCAATGTTTCATTTGAGCAGTCCCCCAGTGGCGTGAATCATAGCAGGGAAAGAGGAGGCTCAGTGCATTTAACACATTTTAAATATTCTGTCATACAAGGTAACAAACAGGTCTGATGAAAAACGTCCAGCATGCATGGTGAATTTACAGGTCCATGGCCTGCTGAAAGTTATTGCAACTTGTTTCTGAAAGCTTTAAATTCTGCTAGCAGCTTCTGTAAACATAACCCTGCCACAAGCAGTTTTCTCTGAGTGCTGCAAGACAGCCGTGGTGTCTGTTTTGCTTATCAGCAAGCCCAACAGAAAAGACGTATTTTACTGCAAAATAAGAGGCTTAAAATTTTGAGTGTATGCTAGTGAAGTCAACCTACAGTAACAAGTCCCTTAAGTAGTCTCCAGAGGAACAACCTCCCTGGCAACTGATTTTTTCTGGTGTATAGGTTCAACTGTTTATGAACGTCTTCCAAGCAAAACTCCCCTCCCTCCTCCGCTCTCCGCGTGTTCCCCCTCGTGCAGGCTGCTTGTCATGTGGAGTCTTCCTAGTGAACAGGAGCAGGATTTTGTAATAACCAGCTGGCAGAAAGAGGGAAAGTACATCGTGTTACTGGGCTGTGAGAGCTGCAAGGCTCCCTGTTTAAATCAGCTGTTAAAGACCACAGTGTTAAACGGCATACTGAACATCTGCCTGCTGCTAAAAATCGGCTTTTTACAAGACAATCTTGGACTTTTCTGGATGTACAGTAATTTTGATGTTTGCTCTTCATAATGAGGGCAAAGACTGAGCAGCCCCATCTTACTGGGGACAATTATAAACTCTGAGCAAGACAGATGCCGAGACCATCTGCTTCAAGACAACCAGCCTCCTTACCAGTGATGCATGAGGATATGTGGGCTATTTTCCCCTCTTGCATATGAAAAAAGTCCAAGAAAATGCCGGCAAAAGGTCAAAGGAACTATCAATTTTCCCAGACAGAACTCCAAGAATGATGGAGATAGTTGACTGACCTATAAAACTTCCACTGTAAAAGCAATCGGTATTAATAAAAGCAGCAACATATTGGCATGTCATTTCTGAAAGTTACAGGTGCAGGATCAAGGGGAACAAAACAACGATGCTGTGACAGCAGCCCTGCAGCCCAGCTTGCCTGCGTTCCTTCCTGGCAGTGCAACACACTCGCCTCCAGCCCTCCCAAGATGCTCCTTTCAGCTTGAATCACTATGCTGCATTCTCCACTCATGTCAGAGGAAAATTAATCGGCGATCTCAAAATGCACTCTTCCCTTTTTTCCCAGTGCTGCCTTTTTCCTGGATCTGTCTGCTCAGAGGCCAAGTTCAGCCTAGGGGTCTCAGACTAGACTTGCTCTGACCAACACTTGTAACAGACCAGTTTCTACTGCAACATGAAATTGGGAAGAGAAGGATGTGATTTGAGTTGGTTAGTCCAGAAAGAAATGTCTTCCCAGGTGGCTGCTGGAAAGACAAGTTTGGACCTGCACCACACTCACACACACATCTATCCTTGTGCACAGCAAACTAGCTGACAACGTGAGCTTTGCAGTTTGCAACAAGAGGGAATTATCCTCATGAAAATTCCCCCTGCAGGCTTCAATGCAGACGTGAGAAATTCCACAAAAGATTAATGCGGTGACCAACTGTGAGGGACAAAGGATTTTATCTGAAAGTTTCTAGGGCAATTTTGATTCTGGGCTTGCTGCAAACATTTAATCCCAATTCATCAACTCCAGCAGAATGGATTGAAACATTTCTTATTTTTTTCCCTCCAAAGGCAACACCCAGTATATTACTACAAGGGTTCATACACTTATGTTTATATTTTGAATATACTATTTTACACGTATATATCTGAAGTTCAGCCTGGTAGGCGACACATGGAGAAACACAGCCAAGCATTTTGTGTATTATGATTTAAATGGTTTTAAGCATTTCAGAAAGGTGTTTCTTATGTAAATGCCAGTATATATTCCTATTTTCTGCATTCCAGCTTTTCTATCTGCTCTATTCCTCCTCTCCTCCCTATTTCCCTGTACATATAAACTGTTAACAGTCAGGGCACACTGCCACATATCCATTTGGGAAATGTATTTGAAGGAAAAAAATCTGTTCCAAATTACTCCAGCCCCCTTTCTCTTGAAGCAGCACCCGGCCCACAACACACACCAGAGCTCAACACCCAGCTCGGGAATCAAACCTTCCCTGTGAAAAGCACATCAGAAATTCATCCTCTGCAAGACAGCAGCAGCTCTTTCCCACCCACATCCTGAAGAGCAGAGATGCAGGAACAGCCTCTTCTGGCCCTACAGAGAATCAATCCTCAGGACATGCTGGACCACCTCTTTCCTCTGTCTCCAGGCTCTACCGTTTCCTGTCTCAGTACTTGCCTGGGAACAAGGCTGGGCAATACCCAGTTACCACCAGGATGGTGCTTGTGGAAATAGTGTGCGGAGTTTTTCAGGCACACAAGGCTACTGGGATGGGAAAGTAACCAGGAACATGTAAACTCAGTGCAGTTACACAACAGCACGGACTGACAGTGGAATGACTCTCGAGCTCAGCATTACAGAGTTGGTCTAAAAATGCCTAAGTTTCCTGTTCGCTCACAAGAGCCTAACTTGTGTAACTCACTCTTTGAAAGACCAGAATTGTCTTGCAACCAGTCAAACAACCCAAACCCCACAAAACAACCAACCCATTTCCTTCCATCACAACCATTTGGGATTCTTTGCCTCAGCTTCTACCCTGCTGTCAATTAAGGCAATTATTCCTTTGCTATCCTTTATAATGGATGAGCAGTGATTGGATTTACAGTAAACAACAGAGGATAATTCAAAACTGTAATTAAAGACTGATCAATGGGATAAAATTTGCTACACGCATTTATTTTTATGTGCCCAAAAAAGAGAGCAGACAGGAAGCCAAAAGGATTTTTTTTCTTCTGCTGCCAACTTGCCTTAGTTTTAAATGAACACTGCAAGAGAATGAGTTCATCTAAACACAGATACAACTGCACATTAAAATACCAAATGGTAGAAAATATTTCATACGGACACTGCAAGACAGAAAAATTGAATGAAGGTAAGCAGACTTCTTATAAAAAGATTTATTAAAAATAAGTTCTTTAAAGAGAAAAAGTGTGACATGTATATACATTAAATTGTCAAAACCTTTGCGGGGCTTATAATACAAACTATTCCAAACAGAACAAGAGACATTCACTTTTTTTTTTAATATGTCATGCTTATTGGAACAGAATAGCATATGGGAAGACAAAAAAACAACACACTGCACACACCATTACAAGGAAAACCCTGAAAAATGAAGGCTACTTGCAAAGGTGAGTGATCCTCATGATTCTACAGACAGAAACTAAGACCATGAATGGCATCTTCAGTTGATAGAGTTCACCTGACAACTCCTAGCTTCCAATTAAATCTTCATTTCTACTGTGAATTAGCAAATCTCAGCAAGTGGATTTGTACTTATCTTTTCCAGCTGTATTGCAGTAGGTACCAAAGGTTTCCTCTTAAGAAGAAAGTTACACAATTGCTGGTTTTCTCCTTTAATTCTCTGACAGCCAGAACCACAAAAATAGTTTTTCTTAAAATGATTTTATTTTACAAGAGTGTTTTGCACAAGCAGTGGCAAGACAAACTGGCACATGATTCTGCATGCTTCAGATGACCTCAGCTTAGCTTCTCATTCCTAGATGCCATATTTAGCACTATATCCTTTCACTTGAGTCTTCTGAATTTCCTGGTGTTTAGTGCATATATACAGTGAGCTGAGAACTGCAGAATTACAAATGTCTACCCATCCTTACAGCAGAATGCACCCTAATCTCAGATGTATGCAGGACTTGCATCTTTAGATCTTTGTAGCATCCTCTTTAGTCCCAGAGTTTAATCAGACCATCCCAGCCGCACGTAATGACTTTGGATGTTTCGTGTGGATGCCACACGGCACCAATACAGACTTTGTCATGTGCTTTTAACCTGCTGTAGAGTTTTGTTGTCTTCCAGTCCCAGATGTTTAGTTTCCCATCTGCATCTCCAGATATCACATAGCTGTATTAACAGGAATAAAATGGAAGCTGTATCATGTGTGCAGACTGCTTGTATACTATTACAAGTAGCAACTGAGCAACAGAAAAGAGCTTCCCCCAGGGAGCTTCCCATCTGACACAGCCTGCAAACATACCTACCAAGGAATTAGCATTTATGCTGTGCTCTAAGAGCATGCAAGTCCTGCAGAAGGTGATTCATCAACTACGAGGTAAATGTGCTAAGCAGTGTGGTTATACCCTGCACTGTGTTACTGGAACCAAAGAGAAAGCACCGCAAGTTTCTCTAAAATTATAGATGCTTTTTCCTCTGGGTTTGCTGAGGTTATTCTCCAGTTTTTACAGTAACTGGTATCTTATGTACACAGAGCACTAAATTTATGGGCATATTACTAAGCCAACAGGAAGAAAGAGATGGTTCTCTGAACAGTAAATGAGGATACCCACACCAGACTTACGAACTGGGGAAACTGGGTGAGTTCAAAGCCCAGATACTCTAGACAAGTGCACATTGTGGGAATAGACCCTGCACTGCACACCACGTGCAAGAAGACAGATAGGAGTCACATGTGGGAGCCTCTCTTAGTCCTATCATCAGATGCTAAGAGTAAACTTTCTGCTCTGCTTGGCAAGGGAGCTCTGCCTGATGTTGAGCTAATAGGATGACTGTGCATTCATGAATGTTGCCGGGGATTCAAAAGGAAATTTAGTGTCCATACCTGCAAGTTTTAAGATGAAGTTCATTCCCACAAAAACTTACCTCATATCAGGTGAAAAATCCACTTGACAAGCATAGCCAGCTACCATGTGACCTTTAAAAATTTTCTTTTTGTTTAATCTGAATCTGTTCTGAGCTCCAAAAATCAAGATTTGGTTATCCATCGACTGGCAAGCCAACCATTTCCCTATAAATGCAATAAACAAAGATGGTGTCAGGGTGCTGCATCTGAGGAAACAGACCTAACTGGGATGTTTTTAGAGACTTTTATAATTTTTCTTGCACTATCTTAATCCAGATTTTCATTATGTAGTAGGGTTCTATATAACAGTTGATACTGCTTCTGCCTGGTACAACTGTCAAGAGTTGAAACCTTATGTTTGACAGGATTTGGGATGCCTATTCCTATAAAATGCACTCAGGACTCTATTAAAGCTCTGGCTGTTCCAGCTATGTGCTGCATCAACCCCACTGACTTACTGTTAAGTTTTTAAGATAC
The DNA here is from genome assembly GCA_013397115.1 of Edolisoma coerulescens. NCBI lineage: Eukaryota > Metazoa > Chordata > Aves > Passeriformes > Campephagidae > Edolisoma > Edolisoma coerulescens. The sequence continues at coordinate 35,480 of VWZW01007761.1, read as the reverse complement.
TGTGTAATCTTGCTGCTGCACATAATCACGTAACTCAGTGAGGGGGAAAAAATACATCTAGCTGCAATCTACTTGATACCTATTTTGTGGGTACTCCAAGATAGTCACCCCCTTTTCTGTATCAGAAAAATAGGTCTAAGGTAGACAAAGGAGTTTGAAAATACTTACATTTTTGCAAATATTTAGTATTCTCTGCCTTAATGGAATGCAATTAATAAAGATATTTTAGTGAGAGAAAAATTGAGGCTTTTCTAATCTTAACTTTCTCATTTTGCATCTTGGCAGTGCATTAACTCCTGCCTGAGAATCCAGTGAAGATGACGTGCTACAGAACACCAAGAACAGAGACTTCTAACCTGAACTCTGCATATTGTCACTGCCTTTAAAGTGTTCTATGCAGTGACAATGTAACATTAGCTGTGCAACAAGTTGATCAGCCTCTACTCAGCATAATGGGACTGTTAACAGCAAATCTGGCAACACTGTAATAATGGTGACACTAAAGCTATTTAAATTTGGCCAAAACAGATAACAGGAATTTTATCCTCTAAGAAGGATTTTCACTGATTACTTGAGCCACTGAACAATTATCCTCCTTCAGCATGATTCTAATTGAAGAAAATAAACACCAGCGAAACATTAACATAAAGAAACACTGAGATAATTTTGGATTTATCTTATGCAAGAGTTATTTGGACTGTACTCAGAACAGAAGGGGACGGGATCATGTACAACATCAGTTTCTGCTTTAACAGTGGCACCACAAGGACTGCTGAACTTGCTTAACTCTTTGCTGCCATTGTCAGTTCCCACCATTGTTTCTCTTAATATTTTAAATACAGCAAAGAGCACATGGTAGCTCTATGAAGAGTCCTGCCTTGTCTGGATGAAGGCCCAATTTTAAACTGATACAGTTACCCTGATATAAACCCTCATTTTGACATACTTGTTTTTTAGAATTTTAAATCAAAACAAGATCCAGTCCAATCTTGGAATAAGTGCACAGAGTGACTGGGGAGGGGGGTTAGTCTGGGCTGAAAGGAGGATGCAACACAGCAATATCACAGAAATATTATCAGTAAGACATGCCTATGTAAATTAGGTCTAAGAAGGCAGTAAAATGTTAACCTACCATTTGGAGACAAAGTCACGGCTGGCATGGAATGCATACTTGGCTCAGCTATGTATTTGAAGTCTACAGGAATGTCCCTGCAAAAGGAAAAAGTATGTGTTTTATGAAGACATGGAGATGTTCCAGAGAGCTGCCTCAAGTCAGATGATGATTTACGTGGTGACTGAACCATGGAAAATGTATGGTGGCATCCAAAGGAAGAATATGCAAAAGCTCAAAAATATTATGAATGTCCACCTGAGAGCTCCAGATGTGGAGCCATCTCCAGCATAACCTCAGAGTGTGTGAATTTACCTCAATCAAATGATCCAAAGTCTAAATTAGAGTCATAATTCTAATTGTTAAGAGTAAAACTGTAACACAAAGCTCCTTCATTGCCTCCAGTATAACTGCAGCTCTTACAAAGTTCCTATTTAGATAGCAAGAACATACTGATATATGCATGGATCTTACTGGAATATCTTACTGACCTGAGTTTTGTTTTAACTCGAATTGTTCTGCCTTTTTAAAAATTCTTCTTTTTTAAACTTTTTTTAAAGGAAAAGAAAATGGGATTCTCTCTCTCTCTCATCTCTCTGATAATGCCCTTTTCCTCCTGATCTCCCCAAATGGGATGCCAACCAATTCCAAATATTCACAGCTGAACTGAACGCTGAACTCCCCGGCCCAATTGCATACAAGACTGTGCCAGAGCATGTCCTTAACGTACACTGTCCTGTACAAAGGCCTAGGGAAAAAACAAGGACAGTCTAACCCTTACTCTGCAGAACTGCCATTTGGGTTTGACTATATAAATTGAATTAGTAATGGTTTGTGCATATTCACAGTATTCCTCATACCCTGCACTGGAAGACTGGAAGAAAGGGAAAGCATGCACATGGCTTTCTCATTAACCAAAAGAAACCTCCAACAGAAAATAGATTTGATTAATGTATTCTGCAGAAAACACATACAAAATGTTCTGTAGCAACATTAATTAATACAAAGGGGATGTTTGTGACTTCATTGTCTAATTCACAGAGCAGAAGGGCTGCTGGGACACTCTCGGAGCGGAGAGCGTGGGTGGCTGCCTCGTCCCAGCTGCCCGAGCCTTGTTGGATGGCAATACGGTTGGCATTAGCAAGGTAATTACCATCCTGCTTTATTGTGGAGGAAGTTATTTCCCATCATCTTGAGTTAAGCAACACACACAGGGGCAGCAGGGTGAGAAGCTGCTCTGTTGTCAGGAAGTGACACAAATGCTCCCGTGAGTTAAATGTTAAAATCATTGATTCCTTAGAATAAGAAGGGCAACCCACTTAATACACTCCATGGAGAAAAGCATGTGCTTTAGGCCAGGGATAACCAGCTTCCAAGCAGGCAGACCTAGGACTGCTGTTGGGCAGCAAATGTGTAAACAAGTAACAAAAAATCCACATCGTCTCTGAGGCCGATCAACACAACAGCACAGGAAGTGCAGCCCCTGTGCCACATCCTACCCAAACAGTTTCCAGCTCCATTTGCAACAGGACACAAGGTTATTGCTGCAGCAAGGCCAGGCCCTGATCCACTCCCACCACCCAACACTCCTGCAGACCAGCAATCTTCTGGAGTCCTCAATGCCAGGTAAAACCAATCCCACAGGAAGCCCCGTTAAAGTCTCATCACAGAAGATGCATCTCCAGTACTGAATTGTACTGCAGTCAGAAATTTAAATGCAGCACAGGTTGTTCTGCCTTCTTCTCCTTTTACAAATGATGGCTGGCTCATCTACTAGAATTTATTCACAACAGCTCTGCTTTATGATGATACCTACCAGGCACACTTAGGACAGCAGCAGGATATGCTGCATTAAACTATTAGGCAGAATAAAGAGATGCATTTGTGTTTCACATTTGCTTCCAGTCAAATTGCTAAATAAGTAATGTCAGCCTGCTCTCTTAAAAAAACCTTAAAAAAATTACCAACACAGTTGCACAACCTCAAAACTCATATGATGTATTTTTTTTTTGTGATAAATTTTTAAAATTTAAATATTTCAAAGTCCTTTCCCGACTTCATAGCATTTCAAAGGCTGAAAAGTTTTAAATACCAGAAGTGATACCTGCTAGCCAAGATTTAGTAGTGTTACACACTGGGGTTCTGATACAACTTCTTCCCCAGGCAAGAGAAAGAAAAATCTTTTTAATGAAAGAAGGAAAAAAACTGAAGCCAACCCAAACCCCCAGTCCAACCCAACCCAGTTTTGGGACCTACACATCATGAAGACGTCTCTCAGGAGACTACACCATCTCTACCAGGAACCATGGGTGAAAAGGCCCGCTGAGGTACATAGCTTTACAGAGATGACAAGCCTCCCAAGCCTGTCAGCATAATAGCTAAATTACCACTGCACAGTTCTTGCTTTGCTGGCTGACTTGGAGGTAAAAGAAGTAACAGCCTCCAAAGTTAAAAGCCCAATTCATTTCCCTGCTTACCCCAGCAGGACCAGATGCTTGGGTAAGTAGTGAAAAAAAAGACAAAGCAAAGACAAAGCAACATTTTGCATTTCTAGAAGAAAGAACACAGAATATGATACCCATGCCACCTTTAATATCCCAATCACATGAAATAGAAAAGCAGACAAATTTTCAAGTACTCCCATTAATATTCCTAAATAAACCATGTAATCTACAAGAGTGTGCTATACTCGAAGTCTGAACTTTCAGCAACCAACCAACTACAATTCTATGTATAGCTCAGTGAAACCTGTGAATGGGATGAATTCTCAGGGAAAGGAGATTTAAGTTCTCAGGAGTTCCTCACTGTGATGAAGTCAGATATACCATCCCATTACCAGCTCTGGCCAAGTCAAAGTGTTTACAAAACACATTACAGAGTTCCTCTAGACAATTGAAACTAAGCAATTAGACCAACTTTTAATTACTGGCTTTTAAGGCCGTACTCAGGTCATAATTACTTCCACTTTGTTTCTGTAGGATACTGAAGAAACATTGTGCTGAAGAACACATGAAGAAAAGTGCCAAAAGGTGCAGTTACCAAATCACTGCTAAGTAGCAAATAATTTGTATTATCAATTTAGGAAAAAAGGATTTGAGAAATAATTTGCCATGGAAGTCTCTGAGCTCCAAAATCTTTCATAATGAATGTATAAACTTAGTTTTAAGGCATTTTAAAAATCTGGGTCTTGAAATTAGAGAAATATGCTTACAGACCAATTAACACATATCATGGAAGGTTGTGGGGAAAGGTTTTCAAGTCATGCCCAGGAAGATAGCATTACATTCGCTCTTTATAAAACCAAAGAATTTCCCAACAACTGCATTACAGAATATTGCCTGGAGTCGAGTTCCCTATCATTTCAACAAGGGAGCTCTTTCTTCAGTGTACAACAAGCTATTACATCCTTTTTCTTCAGAAGGAAAAAACTTCTGCTACTGGAACAATCAGGTTGCGATGTTCCCAAGCCAGAACCTTTTTGCCTTTCCTGCTTTTCCCCACAGACTTACTAAATCCACCCACTTCACTATTTGTTTCAGCCATCACACAAAGCTCATAAAACAAGGGCAATCCAATCTCAAGGAAATAACAGATTTGTGCAAGCGAGATCATCCTCCCACTCACCAGAGAGGAGACATTCCTTAGCAGACATGGTATTGTAAAGATTTTTCTTTAAGGAGCTCAGTAACTGCATGGGTCTACTTAGGAAGTACTGAACAGAGGCTTTCTTGGAGTGGCATATGGTGACAGCATTTTATGTCTAGCCTAAGCCTGGGTTCCCAGACTTTGGTCATTCCCACTGCTACTGGCAATGATAGCAGCCGATCACAGACAAGCTGAGGATTTAGCTGGCTGCTTGGGTAACATTCCAATACCACAGATTGGAGTCTCTTGTCTAGGCTACAAAAAAAAAAAGCAAAAAAAAGCAAGCAGCTAGAAAGGAACTGATTAGTCACAGAGCTGTCGAACTAGTGTCTGTATTATGCAACAGCTTTGCATGTGTGAACAGCAAAAGGAAATGAATACCTCAAGATATGGGACTGATTATTTCAAAAAGAAATTTCAAATCCTAGAGGAATCTTAAAAGTCTTAAGTTCAAGATCTTAGTACTTAGAACGTTGCGAAAAACATTTCAGAAAGGAGTGATCTGTTTTTTCCGCAGGTTAAATGTTAAAAACTAAGCCATTTCAAATATTTTGTACTATTTTTTTATTGGACAGACTCTCCCATTTCTGTCATCTATTGTATTCATACTGTGTGTATCAATGATTGCCAAAAGCCAGACTAACAGAAAACCAGAATAAAGCTACACTAAACTAGTTATTTCAAACATGGGCCAAGTATTATATAATACTATGGACATCCAAGTTCAAAGCATTCAAAACCAACACACACCAATTGTAATAGAGCAGACATTTCTTTAAGAGGTTAATTTAAATACTAATACACCCTTGGGGAAAGGGGAGAGAGCAGAGGCCACTAATAGAGTGCAGCGTGCTTCAGGCTGATAGGGGTATCTTATGTTTCTTTGGGGAAGAGGAAATCTATGAAGTGTCTCAAGCATTAAGTCAGAATAGGGTTTTAAAGCTTTTCCTGAGCTAGCTAGAACTCAGTACACTCCAGTGGCCTATGTGCTATGTACACTTCTAAAAATAAACTCTCTTCTCAGTTTGCTCACAATATACTTTGAGGTAAAATTCAAGATTTTAAACTTACCATTCCCAGACTCTTAAACTCTTGTCATCAGATGTACTCACAAACCTTCTATTTTCATCCACAAACACAATGGTGTTGACAGCTCCCAAATGCCTATCGTATTCCTGCACAATCTCACCACTTCGAATATCCCACTACAATTAAAAGAGTCAGAATAAGAACCTGTTTTTTACTAAATAGCAGTATTTTTAGAGAAAGAAATATTGAGTAGACATACCTGCACAATTTTCTTATCTGACATTCCTGCAACAAAGAGATTTTGTTTATCTTCATCAGGATTGAACTTGACACAATAAGGAACCTTCCTGTTGGTGAATCTTGAAATACATTGCCCTGCAACAGAAAACCCATTCATAGTGTATCAGGTTGGAAGTGCTATGGGCTGATTGGTTGTTTGCAGATATTGAAAAAAAAGCACTTTACTAAAAGCAGACAAAACTTCTTTTAAAGTCCTTGAGAGAATTAGAGGGTAGAATTTGCCCTGCTTTTTGATTAGACCTTCTTTCACATTTGTGTGCGTGCACCTGCATAAACATGCACACACACAAACTGTTCTGTAAGTTTGCTACAGCTTTCTAAACAATGCAAGTACTCAGTACCCTGTATGCCACCAGGACAGATCAAGAACATAAGGACTGGTTCAGGTTATCACAAGCCGACCACTGTCTTTGCAAAACATCACCTCCTTAGGATTAGAGGTCTTCTCAACAAGAGAAAACAAACTTGGGCAAGAACTCAAGACTAACCTTAGAAAAGGGTAACAGTAATGCAACTGTAAAATAAAGCCCTGACCTCCCCTCTTAGCTTCAGCCACAAATACCCTGATTACGTTATCCCTAACTTACAAGAGCCGTGTTGATCCGAAAGCTCTGTCTAAAAAACTGAGTTCAGACTCAAGTTCAGACTCAATTTCAGACTCAAGACTGGAGAATTTGACTTATACTTTTCTGGCTATCACCTGCATAAGATTAGTGGCACTGCTAACCCAGGAAACTAACATATTTTTCAAACATGGGACCTTCCTGTCTTAGGAAGAGACACAAGTTTAAAAGAATACCGACAAAATCTATCCTGTATTTTTTTTAACCTAACAAACTATTTGTATTAGAGTGTTGGAGCATCTCCCAGGCATGAGAGCATCAGACCTATCCTTCAACTCTCTATACCAGCAGCTCAGTTATCACCTTTTTTTATTTGGACTGCTCTTCAAGTTCAGGTTAAGCAAAAGACCAAGGAAGACAATTTTTCTAAATTAAGCATATTTAGGTCTAAAGAGTAATTTTATGCTTGTAAATGTAAACATGCAATTAGTGATTTGGCAAGATGTCTTTTCGCTGAAAAATTGTTCTACATTACAAGTAACTATCAAACTTCTCAAATAAAAAGGTATATGAAATACAGGTAGCGTCAATTGCACCATTACAGATAACAACAAAACATATACAGGAAAAAAGACTAATTATCCTGTAATGAAAGCCTAAACAGTGAGCTACAAGACAATACGAAGGACAACTGGAAACAACCTGAATGATAAGATATCTTCATAGTCACTATTAATTAAAAATAGTGCCAAATAACAGCACCTACAAATACAAGCCTACCTGTTTCAGTGTCCCAGAGTTTTAGATAGCGGTCATACGCAGCACTAAGGAACCGAGTGCCTGCATTGTTAAAACAGATGTCTCGAACAGCTTTACTGTGTCCTACAAAATAGAAAAAATGCAATGGTAAACTTCCATCCATTCACACTTAGAACTAATGTGTTGGGTTTTTAAAAAAAACCCAACCCGTATTACTTAAGTTAAATGCTCTAACAATGCAAAGAGAAGAAGAAAATCACTTATTGAAGTTCTTCATGAGAACTAGTAAAGAATGATTCAAGTGAGAAAGAAAAAGTAACTCCTAAAGAATGATGAGAATAAAACCCCATAACACTCTCACACCTCTAAGACACTGGAGAGAGAAACAAAAGCATTCCACAGAATCAACCATCATAAATTGATACACAAGCAGAACTTCAGAAGAAATTTAAACCACTCTAATAAATGGGAACATCTAATGAAAAAGAGGAGAGACAAACACTACACGAGACACATTTAATGGAGAAACATTTATAATTAGAAAACAGGTACAAAATATGGGAAATACTAGATCAGAAAACTAAGAATGCTTTCATCTGATGTTAACCTTGCTACCCCTCAGCCTCAATACTTTCATCTGACCAGACTTGCGGTTCTTTTTAGTTAAAATATTGACAATATGGCAGGGAAATCTGGTCGATAATAAGAACCTTTTGAGAAAAACAGTCACACTGTTCAAAAAGAGCAGTCTATTGAGAGAACCTTTTTTGAGCCATCATCTCTGCCACACTGCTGTCATCAGAAATAATAGGTGAAAAAAGACTTCTTTATTGTTACTCAACATATATTCACTCAGTGTTCTAGAAATGTTCCTATTTCAATAGGAGAATCAGCTACTTTTGTTCTGCATTCAAGGCTGCTAAGAAGTTTGTATTTCTCTCTCTCTCAGCTATCTGCTTTAAAAAGCACCTGTTACATGAACAAAGACTGCACCTGAACCTAAAAAAGATTTCCCATGCTTTTGCACTAAAAACTCAGCACAGATGGAATGACCTATTTAAGGTGGGATCATCAGATCATGAGATGCCCTCGCCGGTTAAATACAGAGGGTTACTGTTTTCAACATGAAGATGGGGCAATTTAATGTCGAAATTTTGCCTTTGAAAAGCAGTCTTGCACAAAGTATTGATGACTGTGGTACACTAATGTTTTGTTTTAAGGGTTGTAAGGTGTTACACATCAACATTAAATTGCTTGGTATAATGACAAAGTTCTTAATGAAACATGCATCTTTTTCAATTCTTACTGCCAAGATCATACCAAACACCCATTGTCTTGGATGCACACAAGTCCTCTCTATGATAAATTAATAAGCTAACCTAAATCATATTCTTCCAGGAAGTTGTTCTAGACATAAATGAGTTTAAAAAAAGACTATTACCAATAAACGTTCGTAGACATCTTCGATCGCCATATACTTCCCATAGCTTGGAAAAAAAGGATGGGGGGAAATATATCAATTGTTAAACAATAGTGATGCTGAAATTAAGTGCAAACATATATGGCAACATTTTTAAAGAAATTAATTGCAAACATATACCATCTACTGATTAATCACAATCTGTCCAGAAATTTACTAGAATGCTGTCACCTTCCTGTTAGCAAAATCCCCTTAGAATAAGTAAAGCTCCCATACCATATTCCAACTTTAATGACTTAAGGTTTTGTGACTGAAAAAAAACCCCAAAACACCAGCTTTCTGATGCTATATGCTGGACTGAAGTGAGATAAGTTCACACCACAACTGCTTCAGTAAAAGACTTCAGCAGAGACCTATTGTTAGTTGTAAAACTAGGCTTCACAGAAAATGAATTAATATAACAACAAAGGCAATAACGTGACAAACTTGTGACCTTTTAAATGCTATTAATAATCAGCTAACACTGTTCTAACAGCCTCAGTCTTGTGTACTATTTCTATCTTTGTTCCACTGAATTTGTAATTTAAAAATTAAGTGAGAAAAATAAAAGCAACACAGACAAAGGGTATTTGGTAGAAGTACCAAATGTTTATGTATCCTAAAATGCACTGTCTATATTCCAGGATGGTATAAAATGTATACATGAAAAGAGAAAAATAACTCACCTTAATTTTGCAATCCATAGAGCAAGACAACAGTATATGCCCAGACAGAGGAAACAATCTGACTGCACTGACACCCTGTAAATAAGAACATAAGTTAACAGTAAGTGGATCATCTAGATGTTTCCTCAGTTCATTCGCCCTCTTTTCCAAGCAAAAAGCTAAAGCTTATCTTCATAAAATATACAGATACTATATCTTGAAAAGAAATAACCTGCCCACATTCTATTTTAGAAACAGTGATGTATTCTGAACAATTGTTATTGGAAAAAAATTTATTCACTTTAACAGCTGTATATATAGCCTCCTTCAACATCCACACCATTACTGTGGGAAACACAGCAAATAAATACAAACTGAGGGTTGGGGGACTGTCTCAGTACAACAAGCCTTTTCAGGTGGGGCAGGTGAGGAATTTTTCCAAAAAAGAAAAAAAAAAAAGGTTTTGGCCAGCTCAATTTCTTACATATACTACCAGTGCCTTCTATCCACTGAGCTCAGATCCCCTGAGCACAGCATCTTCACAGCTGTCTGTATTTCAATTACTCCCTTCTGGGAAGTCCAAAGAGCCCCCAAGTACTTGTGGTTTTAATGTCCCTCCTTTCCATTTCATGTCGCTGACATATGCCATCGAGTTCCTCCCTCCCACCCCTGGTTGGAGCTGGGTATTTTATCCTCCCTATTATTGTCTACTTATATCCCCCAACTTTTCTAAATTTGTCAGGCCATTTTTCTTTTGCCTCTCTCATCGATATCATTATTCATCTTGTTTGAAGGAAAAAGCTATTTTACGCATCAGTCTGTTGTAATAGGATAATAGGCAGAGGAGTGACTAGAGCTTTGGGGAGGAGATGTCATTCTGGAAAGCCCTGATAGTTGCAGCTATAAGCTCGCTGACGCAGCAGTCATCAAGGAAGAGCTCAGAGATGTGACTCAACTAAAGAAGAAAGGGTAAAAGCTAAAAACATTTCCTGTGTCCTCCTTTCTTCCATCTTACAAATATTATTAAGGGTGCTGTCCATCGCAGTGCAGCATATGCCCCCTCAAGCAATACTTAAAATTAGTGACAAAAGAAGCGGCAAATTGAGTATATGCTATACGACCCTGAGCAGTGAAACACCTTTTTAATACCAGAAATATGTATACAGTTTTGGTATCTGACACAAGAAGGAACTGTGGATGTTAAGCAGCATCAAATAAAACTCTTACCAAGACACACTTCTCAAAGGTATGAGCTGTATATGGGAAACCTGTAATGCTGATGCACCATAATCACAAAACCTATGTAACTTTTCGTAAGTTTGATACAAAATAGCCCTTAACCACTTTTACTACAAAAAACCCTCAATCCCCAAACGTTAGGAATCTCTAGAATTAGCCTTATTGTTATTCACATGGCAGTTCAGGTAATAATTTCAAATCCCGCAGAAGTCACTGAATAATACTTTTCCCTTTAAGGTAGGTCAGGAAGTCACTATGTTAACACAAAAGTATATGCAGCTAGACAACTGCAACTGAGCAGGCAAACACCTTGTGTGAGCACGTAATGCAACCAATTACATGCAGAGTATGGTAAAGAGGAAAATGCTCTTTCCTTCTACTGATTCTTCAGTTTTATAGAAATTACTAGCTGCAGACTGAAAATTAAATGGGTTGTTATGCTGTATGATCACAAACATTCCTACCTTGGTATGCCCAGACCAAACATGGATTTGTTTCTTTGGAAGATAGCACTTCTCGGGTGGTACTGTAGAACGGAGATTAACTCCAACATCTTGAGGGACATGAAGATAAGACCTCCCCTGATAGTCATACATTTCTTTAACTGAAAAGGTAAACACAGAATTCTGAGAATCCATATTTTAAGAGGTTACAATCTTTGAAAGGCTCAACAACTCACACAATTACAGTTTTTCTCAACAGAGCTGATCTGCTGTAGAAGGAGAGGTGAGAGAGGGGGTATAAGAAAAAACAACTTCATAGGATACAGATGTGGAATCTTATTTGACATCAGTTAAACTCAAATTAAGTCATTTCAGCAAAGTCTCCCCGGAATCTGACAATCCAAACATTAAGACAATCTTTCTCCTATACATCTTGTGCATCATCAAACAGAAAGAGAGTTCCCCTGACCAAAAAGACTTTGCTTAGACTAACTCTACATAGATTAACATGCAACTCTAACCCTGACATTTGCTTGCAACTCACATTCTGGCCAGCTCTGTGCTGTGTCAGTCATGTCAACAGAATTACAAATCAAGGAAGAAAGGATTCATTTGGCCAGCATGAACCAATATCGGTCAGCAGCAGCCAACAGCTGCTCTTTAACTAGATTTAAGAAGTGACTGGACAGTCAGAAACACATGGATGCATTCTGCATGAAAATGGATTATTTCAGAGTAGACACATGTTGGGTAGCCATGACAACAAACTGTGCACTGATTAAATTAATTTCTCAGTTTCTGGAATGTTGTTATGGCAGTTTTGGTTGTACTCTTGCACAGTAGCCATGCTTACACACATCTTCAAAATGGCGTATTTCTGGAACGTTTGTGTGCGAGAAGATCACAGTTTATATGGCAAGGTCTTTCACTGTGAAATTTCAGGTAGAGAGCATGAAAACACGGATACAAAATAATTACTTCATCGGGGGCTCAGTGGCTCAAGTTTCATGTTTGTTATGCTTGCTGCTGTTCCATAAATACCGTCATGATCTACTACACATAAACAGAACAAAGCACTAAATGTCAGCAACGCTTATCTCACAGGCACCACTTCTTCCTCAGCGCACATTAGAAAGGATGCTCACAGCTTGTGCGTGTGAGCCTGGCTGTAGGAACTGGTACACAAAGAGAGACCCTGTTTACCAAACTATCTGCACCAAGCAGTGTAACACAGGGCTGTTTTACAGACAGCTGAAGTAACAGTTTCAAAATACTACCGAATTTTACTGACTTACCAAACCATTTTCTTTGAAGGTGCCACATAATACAGGCTTCCGTAGGGTAATTAATTAATACACAATTATTCATAGTATGACAGCAAGAACATTTACATTAAAAATTGAGGGAGCAATTTTTACTACAGTCCAAGTGATTTTCTAAATTGTTCATAAACCGTAACTCTGAATTGTTCATAACCATAATTCACCTGCTGATGAAAATACTGACACATAAAACTATAGTAATTCTGAAGCTGAAACTAAGCCAAACTCATAACTTCAATATGTTTGCTCTGTGAAACAGGAAAGGGATATGTGCATCTCGTAACATTAAAAATAAATAAATAAAACCAGTACTCTGAAAAATGACATTTCCACACTGCTCTTCACAGTACGAAGTGGAATTAGTCCAAGTTTATCTCTTTCCCTGTCCTTTATGCTTATGCCTGTGAGTGCTGTTATCTCCAATGCAGAAACATCAAGGTGCCTCAGCAGAACTGCTGAGGCTGTCTGCCATCCTTACTAATTAACACAGCAGGCAAGAAAACACAGCGAGCTAGAAAATGAGAACAGCCAGGAAGATGCCATTACCATGTAATATAGTCTTCTCCTCTCCAGGTTTATCATCTTCTAGTTTTCCTCTCTTCTGCCTCTTAGCTGTTATTTCATCCAACTCCTTCTGCTCTTCCTGGAAAAAATAAAACATGATCTCGTAAAAAGTCAGCATTCAGAATCACATAACAAAATCCAGAACAGTACTACTGTTTCCTCACTATTACGAACACATTTATTTGCTAAATGAGATTAGAATATTTCTAAGCATCAATAAAAAGAATACACTTATCAAAACCATAAAAACTTGGAAAGCTATGTACACTGAAAATAATTATTATCTTTTTATTCATAGACTAAAGCTAAGCACTGACTGGACAAGAAGGATATCATTTGGTTGGATGGTTCAGGGTGTGTGTATTTGTGTGAGTGATATTGGGGGTTTTCATTTGTCAGTTTTTTTCAAAAAACTTTTACTTTAATTTTTTTTTCCAAGCTGCTTCTTCTAATCAGACTCCACAAACAGATTGAATTAATTTTATTTCCAAAAAGTGTTCCAAATAATAGAATATAGAATATTTGGAACATCTTATTTGGACATACCACCCAAAATGTTTCTATTACCCCAAAGCATAGCATGGATCTTCTGCCTGGACAAGCACTAATGCAGCTGGATCTCTGTTGAAACCACTGCCATGTACTAACAATTTGTATCCATTTTGTTAAAGCAGTACTTACTTCTGATGGTTTGGCTACTTCTTTTTCATCAACATACTTTGCCCATGGTCCCAGAAAACCATCAATATTAGATGCATCATTCTCCTTGAATTTCTTCCTTTTTTCAGTTTTCCTCTGTCCTGTTTCAAACACTGTTAAACCTGAAGAAGGAAACAGGACACTGACTACCTGCTAACACAGAATACAACATCAGAGGTCACACCACAGTCAGTTTAAAAGAAAAAGCCACCACCACTGCTCCTTTCAGTATAAAGGACAACATAGAAAAAGTATTTGAGCAAAATTGGCCAAAGCATTGCTCACTTTTCCAGCTATGAACACTGCTAACTATGCACAGTAACAGAGGAGCCACTTTAACTGTGTATCCTTGCTTGTTAGAGTATTTAACCATGCATGTATCCATGAATTTTTAACAGTAAGTCTGCAGACAGTATGAATACATCAATTTTCATACTTTAAATAGTGTAGTTTTTGAAACTAGAGTCTTCTTGGCTTCTGATTCCTCTGACCCCTCTCAGTTTCAAAAAAACTTGCCCCAAAACAAAAATAAGACACGTCTCCTAAAACCCCAATCACACCTGTGTATTTTAATTTAGTAAAAATACATAGAATTATAGAATGGTTTGGGTTGAAAGTGACTTTTAAAGGTCACCTACTCCAACCATCTTGCAATGAGCAGCAACATCTTTAACTAGATCAGGTTGCTCAGAGCCCTGTCAAACCTAAACTTGAACGTTTTGAGGGACTGGGCACCCACTACCTGTCTGGGCAACTTGTTCTAGTATTTCACCAACCACATTGTAAAAAAAATTCTTCCTTATAACTTAGTCTGAATCTATCCTCTTTTAGCTTAAAATCATTACCCTTTTCCTATTGCTACAGGCCCTATTAAAAAGTCTGTCACTATTGACAGAGTCATCTCCCTCCAACCACTATCATGTTCTTTCACAGAAATACTAGCTTTTCACAAATACTGTACCCTCAGAATTTCATGTGTCAAAACCACTGCACAATATAGATATGGGAGAAAAAAAACCACTGTAGGTAATTATTTTAACATCTTTTAAGTTTTTCAAGCTTGTATATATAATTACGTTCAATTTTCAAACAACATTTTTCTACAGCAGCAGTAATATCCATCTAGTGCGAAAGAGACAAAAGAAGCTTTACACAAACAAGGGGAAAATAGGCAATGTAAAAAGTTAAGTAGTGATCAGGAGGAATTGCACATAAATCAAGGGTTTTCTTAAAATGAAGGACCATTCCATTACAAAAAGGGTTTTTTAAAATTTTTTTTAATCGTTTAGTCATTTCCATCTTTGGAAGGAAAGAGTGAAATAAGCTTGGATATATTCCGAGGAAGAGGACACAGAAATAAAGATCCTTTGTATACCCACGTGAATGGGATGTTTGAAAAAGACATGCAAGGGAAAGCATAACCATGAAGTTTACACAGGTACAGTCATCCAATGTGAACTCTGAGTCCCAAAGTCCCTTTGAGTGTCAAATATCTCAAAGTATTAATTACAAACCCCACGCCTCTGGTAGTCAATTCTCCCAGTGGCATGCCATACTGTTACCATTTGGCAACCTTCCAGTGGTTTTTCTTTTCCAAATAACCCAAAGAGCTTAACTTTGCTAAGCAGAGATAACGTGCAGCTCCCAACAGGAATGCCAGAGGTTGCACACAGAGTGATCAGTTTGCTCCTGAGCAGCAGTTATGGTGATTAGCTCAACATACAGGTATCCTAATGCAGACAGATGACAACGTTAGCTAAGACAGAATTTAAGAGGACCAAAAAGCTGTTTCAAATTGTACAGATAAATTGTATTCATGCAATGGCACACTGCAAATCCTATTTTGAAATTTGTTGTGACAGCCTGAAACATTTGCTACTCCAAGAAAACAAAACACTCCAACACCTCTCTTCCCCCTCTACATTAAAATTGCAACACATCTCTTTCTTTACTGTGTTTTTGGACATGGGTAAGTCTCCCATAATACCTTCCTTTCCTAATACCTATTCCATTTCTTAGTAAAGAAGAAACAAAAACAGTTAAGAGATGCAAGTAATTTATACAAGATCCTGAATTAATTACCTTGATTTTTTTCAGCTTCTTCTACAGAACCAATATATTTGGTAGCAGCTTCAGGGTTATCTACAGAAGGATCTAGTGCATAACCTGAAACAAGAGGAAAAAAGAATACTGTTATTTCAAGCTTTTCAGTTTTGTACAAGTTTTACTACTCTGCCCCTCTGCAAATTCTTTCCTGTTGACTCTGAATGAACTGGGGATGACGAAGGATTGAAACTTTGGAATCCCATTAACTTTTCACTTGGCCTGAGCATAAAGATTACTATGAAGTAGTACCACGAGGCCCTTGGGTACATATTGCTATCAGAATGCTTAAATTTGCACAACACAGAGAAACAAAGGAATATAATAGGCAACAGTTCATAACATAAGATACAAAGGGCGGGTAATCACAAGAAGCCAAGTCACAGAATCTGGGGGGAAGGGACCCCAGGATGCCCCTGCTCCAAGCGAGGCCAACGCTGAATTCAGGCCAGTTTGCTGCAATGCAAACATGAAATTTTGAAATGCCACAGCAACCTCTTCTTGTTGTAACATGACATAAGGAAAAGACTAGCTCAAAATCTCATGTCAGTGACGCATGATGTTAAACGGATGCTGCTTTAGCGCAGGGCACTGCTCCTTGGTTTGCAAAGCCAGTAAGTCACATGGAAACCAGCCTGTGGCTGCCGCATACAGAGAGCCCTCTGGCTTCAGCAGCAGCCTCCTGCTCTGCCCACTACTTCTGCTGGGTCAAAGAGAGTGCTGCTCATCTTTGGCAGTCCTGGGGTGGCAGCAGCTGGAAAGCAGAGGACAGAGACAGGGAAAAAATAAAATCAAATGAAGTTTTCTAGGGCTTTGTGTGTATTCTGTCTCCCACAGCAAAAATTACTTAATCCTCCTCCTGCCAGAATTGGGAAAGCTTGTTCCTTCAACTTGAAAGGAGTTGCTTTAACTAATGTGGATGGTACCAGACGCAGCAGTCATGGCCTTTCATTTGTAAAAAAAATTAAGTATTCACATCTTCATTTCCTGACTACGGCTACTGAGCTTCATTAAAAACAAAACAAACCAAAAAAACCCCAACCACAACAAAATCTGCTGGATTTACTCTTATAAATAATTTATAAAATGAACCACCATTTCATAGCTATTCAGGATATTTACAATTTTAATACATATATATAACTTTTTTTCTCCATTTCTCCTGAAGTGGATAGCATGATCTTATAAGAAAGACAAATAAATTCATTTGGTTTCCAAGGAACAGGTGGTGCACTGTATATTTACTGACCACCATAGCTTTTTTTTGGGAAAGACTGCACCCTGGCGGACATTACACCAATTTTTATTAAGTATTAAAGTGACAACATGTCTCTTGAGGACTCAATGAGAATTTCTCTGTATCAAGGATGGAAAAAAAAAGAGAAAGAACGATATTAAACCACCAGTAAAAGTAATCACACACACACACATAATGAATTAAATCCTACAGCATACAATCCAATTCCCGTATTTTGTTGATTCACAGAGACAATCATGAACAATGGGAGATTATCAGTCCACTATGGAAACCAATGGCTCATAAAGGCATATACAAATGCATACAAGTTGAGAACCTACCAACACCATTCCAATAGCCAAAGGAGATCATCTCCCCAAACATTTTTCAGAAAGATTACTCTCCTAGAACATGGTCCAGTTAATTTCTTTTTAGATGCTGGCAAAAAAAATGCTATTGAAATTAGTAGAAGAGCCATTCCAAGAACACAGCAGGCATTCCCATGCAAATGGAGCAATCCACCTGCCAACCAGCCCTGTAGTTTCAAACCCAGTAAGACCCAGCTGTGGAACAACATATGTCCAGATGATCCATGAATATGATATAGGGACAGAAGTATATGCCAATGTCATCTTAAGAAATATACATTCCCTCTATTCCTATGTTGAACAATAAGATAATTTATTCTAGACTCTTAGTAGGATTTACTTCTGTGCATAACCAAACTGAGCCGACACTGCAATCAGACTTCCCCTAATTTAGCTGCCTGCTTTTACTAAGCCACTATTTCAATGAGTTCTCTTTCAAGCTATAAGGTTTCTGTTAACAGCAGAGAGATATTACTTTGGATTTATGTCAAAATCAATACAGTGGTTTACTTGTCCTCCAACTGTATTGACACCATCTCTGGGACTCTATTTGCTTGGTACTTGTAAAAGAGGGACAGTATTCCCATGAATAGGGCCCCTGGGCCAAGCACAGCTTCCCGTGGAAGTGGAGACTTCTTATAGTTGAGTTGAATTTGGTCCAGCATCATTCTCATAGAAAAGCTCTGAACAATTTCTACTTTCTAGTGGATATGTGAAAGGGTATATTTTCTTTCTGGCTGGGACTCCTAAAGACAGCTGCAAAAGACAGCTTGCTTTTATCCTACTCAGCTGGTATCCCACATAATGTGCCCTGACTTCTATGTCTCCTTCAGTTTTAGTTAGCAGGCAGATATTTCCTGCAACATTTTAGCAACGAAAGATACAATTCCACCCACATCCATAATTTCAGGGCACCTGAAAACGGTTGGCTAAATAATTACACTTTGATGTGCATTCCAGAAAGATAGCAAATTAAAGCCTGTTTACACTGCACTGTGCTATGCAGCACACAGAGACCCAAGGTAGCTCAGGTATGCAGAAAAATACAGCTGGACTAACCCACTCTGCACTGGCATCTCTGCAGAATCAAAGTAATCAGAGGATAAAGTGCCTACAATTGTTAACAGGCAATACTGACTGTAGGTGTGGCATGTAACATGAGTAGATAAAAAAACACCCCACAAGCTTTATTTCCAAGTCAGTTATTTTAGGCTCTTAAAATATCAGTGTTAGTGATGACATAATCCTGCTATAAGCAAGTTACCGAGTACTCATAAAGAGCTTTGAGATTCATGGAGAGAAGAGTATTTCTTATTAAAAAGGACATTAATATCTTGTGAAGAAGAGATTTAGAAATACCAAATGTTGCATGAATGAAGCAGTCCACTTTTAGGACAAGCATTGATGCTGAAATAGCTATGAAATGGCTAAAATATTCATGAACAGTTTGTGTGCAGCATGTGAAACATAATCTGTAATTCTGCTTCTGAAAATGTATATATGCTCATGTATTGACTTTTTTAACAATACTCAAAAGGGAATTTTCAAGAAAAGAGACTACTTCAGCTGAGAGCACAGATACAGAAGAATAAACATATGCTGTATGTTAGGACTTCCTAGTCTTTTTTGACATGCTCCAAGGAATACAACATTGAAAAAATAATGCTAGTTAAGCATTTTAAATCATAATGGCTTGTGAAGAGGATTTTTATTTTCTAGAGAGACAGCCTTCCCTTAATAATTGAAATTAAAATAAGAACACTGCCTTACATCAATGGAATCAAAATAGGGCAGATTACCTAGGACTGCAGATGCAAAACTCGTTACCAATTAAAAAAGTCAGACTCCCACAGAGCAATTATTAATGGCTTTCCATTAAATTGGGAGAGGACCTTTTATAAGATTTTAAATGCCTACCTGGACTATTTTATTCAATGTTTTTATGGATTATGCCATCAGCATACTCCTTTCAGGTAGCTGTAAAGGGCAAGAAGGTCTCCCCCTCAGGACTCCTTTTTTCCAAGCTAAACAGTCCCAGCTCTCTCAGCCACTGCAGATTTTAACCCTAATGTGGAAAACATTTCCAGAGCCTGTGATAACTTCACTTCCCCAAACTCCTGGAATAAAGGGAACCTTACTGAAATGGGTAGGTCTCATTTAAATTAAAAAGCTGATGGCACTGAGAAGGTTTAAAGAGTATTTTTTTGATAAAATAGTTGGGGAATATACTTAAAGAATATTTAAAGAAATATAATACTTCAGAAAAAAACACTTAAAGAAAAGTAAGCAATTCACAATGACACACAATCTTCAGAAAACCATATCCTCAAGGGAAAGGTAGCACAGAAAACTAAACCATGGGTAAAAGGGACAGTAATAAGCACAGAATCCGATTTAAACTGAGAGCAGGGAAATAGAAAACCCAAGCACACACGCAAAATTATAAAGGCTAAAAATAATACACAGTAACATTGAAATATCTTGTTTTAAAACAATAAACTAACATAATTGGTAGGACAGTACTGACATAACTGGATAGAATACATGCTTTACCAGGTAGAAAGAATACAGAAATAAGATGGTCATACCAGTGGGGAAAAACATGCTCTATGCCATAGAAAGCTTAAAGACAAATCAGATTAACAAGTTAATAGTGTTAATGAGCATTAAACGATCCTGTGGACTGAAATTCCAGGTCTAAGTAGTAGAGAGTACAGTTGCCAGCAGTCCCTGACTGACCATTAGGACAGAAAATGCAGTAACCATGAAATGGTAACAGAGATTAAACAACAGGTGCCAGGGAAAGAAGCACAGTAATAATGACATATTTTAGTCATCTCCTTGTAGCAGAATGCAAATCTCACACCAAGATGTGATGATTTTTACACAATGTACTTGTACCATGAAGCAGTCACACCAGAGATTCACATGAAAAAGCCAGTTTAGCAGTGAAGGAAACTTGATTTTAAGATATTCTTTCTAAGGATACACCTTTTAACAGTGACCATAATGGGTTATAAAACTAACATTGTTGACAAAGCAAAGGAAGATATAAAAACATTCATGACAATGATTTCAATCTCAAAACAGGAGGGCTATATTAAGAAAAGATTTTTAAAAGGAACAGAACGTGAGCACCAAAGGGTAAAGCCTTTTTCAAATGCAGGGGCACTTCAAAGACACCATGCAGGAGAGAAAAAACTAATGCCTGCCAGCTAATAAAAGACAACTTTAAAGCAACCAGAAGGAAGTGAGCACAGCCGAATAGTAAGTAAAGAGAAACTATTAGAAATAAGAAACTATTCTTCAAAGAGTTGACGTTGCATCCAGATGTGGAAAATACAAAGACCAAACTCCAGCAGACAAAGTAAACATTACACTAAGGCAGCCTGCCCCCACAAAAGCAAGGGAAATCTTAAAAGATACAATAACTAACACTTGTCCTTTGTCAAAACTGCCAGGGACAGAAAGCGTACCTGACAATGTGTAGGCCAACAGACGATGAAGGACTGAAAAGAGCATCTGTGAGGGTGGTATTAAACACATGTTGATTATGGTGGAGATTGGGTAGACTCCTGTGCCAGAACCTTTCTTTATGGCTAACATGACACTGTATCTACCTCAAAGTGAAATGTCCAGAGACTAAACAGTCAAATAAGCAGTAACAAAACACCAGGACCAGAGGCAGTCACCCAGGAGATCTAAAGTCAAACCACAGTGCAGAAACTCTCACCTAATATCACCTCAATATGACAGAAAAGGAATGTATCAAATACAATGCCATCTTTCAAAAGACATTTCAGAGGAGATATGAAGAACTACAGATCAACCTGCCAGACATTTGCATGGTTAGAAAATTCAAGGAGTAGAAACTACAATAAAGAAAATGAGTATACACTTGGATGAGCATTATATATTGCAGGAGAGCAGACACCACAGTTTTCTCTGCAGGTAAATTACAACGACAAAACCTCCAGAATATTTCTGAGGTGACAATCCTGCGAATGAACAAAGCTTAGTTTATCTTGGATACCTTTACGAAAGCAAGTTAGACTGATTACAGGGTGCCTTAAAGAAACTTAAAAAAACCCACAGGTCCTTACATGGCCAATTGATGAAAAATTATTAAAACACTGTCAAGAATAAATGGTTGGTTTGCACAGCACAGGAAAGTTGCTGGTGGATTCATGCTCAGGCTCATGATGTTCAACATACTGATAAATGATCTGGAAAAATGCAGCAAGTAGCTTTGAGCTAGTTACTCAAAGAACAAATTCACAGTGAGATTAACATGTAACCACTGTGCACAGCTTTGCTCTTCATCTCAGCAGCAATACAGTGGAACTAGAAGAAGTACAGAAGAGAGACAAGGACAGCCACAGGCATGAAAAAGCTGCAGCTGAGGAACAAGAAGATTGATCAGATCTATTCAGGTGGGAAAAAAAAAAAGCAGACTGAGAAGAAGCTGTGGCCAAGATCTATAAAATAAGGAATGACGCATATGGTGAATAAGAAATGATTGCTCATTTCGTTTTCCAGCATAAGAGACTAGGGGATATGAAGTCAAACTAGAAAGCTGTTAAGTTCCACAAGTTCGAAACAGAGATACTTCCCCACACAAGGAGCTGCTAATCTGCAAAGCTGCCTGAAAGAGGTTACTGTGTACAAAGAAAAATTATACAGGTTCAAGAAGCAGCTGGACAAGTTTGTCAAAAAGAAAAAACAGAAAACCCCCAACAAATTGACTGAAAATAAATAAATATGTAAGCATTGCCCTTGGCTGACAGACTGAGTATTGAAAAGAAGTATTCAGATGTATCACTATTTTGCTTCCTTCTACTCCTCACTAGGTACCCATTGCTGCCCACTTGTCTAATTGAATAAAGGGCTGCAAGGACCCTCAGTCAATGACAGCATGGGTGTTCTCAGCTATCCAAGCATCACAAGCAAAATGCACTTTTAAGAGTAAATATTTACTGCACAAGAAGTAGATAAGAAAGACTAGTTGCCAAAAAATACTCGGGTTTTGTTTGTGATTAATATATAGGTTTCTCAATGAATATGTATCAACTTTCAGGATTATATATAATATAGAGGTGTCTTTTTTTTTTGTGAAAGACACTGAGACAGTTGAGCTGTTTTGGATACATGATCTCATTTACTACCTTCATTTACAGTCACTGCTTATCTGCTTGCCAGCTACTGCAGATTTGTTCAAGCCTCCTGCCTCAGTGCAATGGTGCTAAACAGTAACAGAGACCAGAAGTCACAAGATCTGCAGCTTTTAAAAGAGAGGTTTATTCCTGTTCTTGTAATATGTTATGACTCAGTCTTGAAAAAGATATATGGCTTGGATTTATGCCTATCAATTTTACTTGCATTTTTACACTTGGTGTTTTCTGAGAAGATATTTATTACATCCTTCCAAATGGAAAAAAAGAATATTGAAATTTCTAATAGGTAACTTTCTGACAACTCAAAGGAGTGCTGTTTTTAACAGATCTTCTACTGAGCAGAATATCATGCTCACTTACTGCATCTTCTAGCTTGAACTTCAGATTCTCAGTGCTGGTTCTTGCTGTTTAAATTGCCTGCATCTCAGCCTTTTCATAGTTCCATTGTCACTGTATCCAGATCATTATCTACTGAACATTTCTAGAAAGCTGAATGATAGCTGCACAGTTGCCAATGTTACATGGCTTAAAAATACGTTTTTATACTCACTTGTAATACAGCTTTCGAGGCAGTTGCTACACAGTGATGACATAACCAATAGAAGTAGTTTTGAGTAGACTTACTGGCTTTATCTTTCTCCAAACGAAACTTCGCAAATAAAAAAAACCCAAACCAAACACTATATCCCTACAGACACTTTTTCCCAGTATCTGTTTTTCACACACAAAAATGCCCAACCCACAAAAGGTTACATTTAATTTCACAGAATAAAATCTAATCTGTCTATTCAGATCTTGAAGAGAGGCTACTACTTGCATTGTCTGTCAAGTTCTAATATCAAAATTACAGTCAAGTAAGTTAAAATTATGCTATGAAACTAGGTACCCATTTCTTAATATTGTCATTTTGCTTATATTCCACATCCTCACAACTCAGTGAAAAGTACCTATCAGCTAGAACTATGTAAGAGAAGAACTCTGTCATTATTATATTTCAATTTTTAACATCTACAAGAAAGCTTCTAATAAAACTCAAATACAAAGAAAAATCCAGTACGTGATAATTTCTGATGTTAGGCATTTTTTTCCACTGTAATACCTAGCTACCACAAATGTTAGTAATAAAGACCCAATCTCATGCATCACAGAATGCAATAAGTGAATTCAGGCATGCATAAAGCCCTAATGAAATTAAGGATACTTGTTTAGGAAGGTGATTTTTGAGGCAAAACTGTTTGCAAAAAGTAGTATTTTGAATGTAAATATGAATAAAGAAAGATACAAATCTGTTGTGCAAAAAGTTGAGTGTTGTGACATTTTAAGTTAACACAGGAAGTATCAGATCTTGCCTAATAAACTGAATTTCAAGTATATAAAGGATACTTCATCTGAACAAGCACTTGCAATCAAACTTAAAACAGAAATGAAAGCTTACAATGAAACACAGAAGAAAAAATAACCATTGTTATAT
The DNA here is from genome assembly GCA_013397115.1 of Edolisoma coerulescens. Taxonomy (NCBI): domain Eukaryota; kingdom Metazoa; phylum Chordata; class Aves; order Passeriformes; family Campephagidae; genus Edolisoma; species Edolisoma coerulescens. The sequence continues at coordinate 11,329 of VWZW01007761.1, read as the reverse complement.
GTAAACATGTGGCAGCTTTGTTCTTTCAAAAGTGTCCAAAAGAATGTTTAGAATCCATAGCCTTTCCATCTAAAAAAAAATCAATTTTTCTTACAATTCATAAAAAGTCTGTTTCAACCTCAAGCTTCCTCAAGACTCAAATGCTTTATTTTTCAAATGCCACTATTTACAAGGGAAAATGTTATTCAAGATAAGAAAGCAGTTACTACACTGACCACCAACACAGAGTTCTTTGGGTCTGTCTTTGCCAAGACTACTTTAGTAATGTATTCCCAGTCTCTGCAAATCCAGTTCATTCAGTCTGAATCAAGAGGCAACCACCGAAGAACCCGGCAACTCAGTAAGGCTTCCTCTGGGTTTTGAGAGAGTCAGAATCACATGAAAGAATCTATTTGTGTAACAGACCTACAGTTACTCATGTGAAAAGTGTGAAATCTCAATCTGTGTTTTCTACACTTGATGCAACTAATTAAGAGGGGCTTGCTAGTAGATCATACACTGGATTACAGTTCAAAAGGGAATTACAAAATGAGTTTTCCCAAATAAATACTATGATCTCTATTCATATGGATTCTCATTCAAAAGCCTTTTCCCATTTTATTAATTCTGATAAAAAGCACTTTACAGAAGTTACAGTCCTATTAATTGTTCTGTCGAGACCAACACAATTTGTCCAACCTGGGTATAATAAAGATGGAGGTGAATTACACTGCTAAGGACTTACCATAGGTTGCAAATGTTCTTCTTTGTTGTTCAAACATGAAATCATTGATGTGAGCTGGTTCTGCGTATCCAGAAAGCATGTTTCTAGGTGCAGCCATTTGTTGAGTCCTAAATGGATTTTCTGGTCCAAACTTCATCAAAAATGTTAAAACAAGGTATAGCAGAATTAGTAATTTGTTATTTTTGTGTATTTACTTTTTCAGAAAAAAAAAAAAAAAACACAGAAAAAAAGAGACCTGTCTTTCAAAAATGGTAATGCAAAATCACTTCAACTTTAAATTTCTTTGTGACTACTGAATAAGCTTCTTAATCTGTTATTTTACACGGCAATCACACAGTTGTTCTGAACAGTTGATTTCAGGATTGAACTTTCTAGCCCTTATTACTGGCACAGAGCTCAGATTGATATCGACTACTTGACAGAACCAACACGTACTGTCATTCAGTATGTGACCAGTGCAAGCATTCAGAAGACAAAACCCAAGGCTGTCCCACATTAGGTTTCCCTAACTAAAACATTTACACACAGCAGCACTGGAGTAAGTTTAAATCAGTACTTTTGCTTGCACATGTCATGGCTTTGATACGTTGTAAAGTGCAAGCCCACTATGAAAAGGCCATTTATGTGGTTCCTCAAAAGGTTTTCCAAACATAAAGCATAACTAATGTAGAAATTTGAGATTGATGCAGTATTTGTCTACCTAGAATGCTAACCCCTGGTCGAACTGAAGTCAAACTGTACAAAGAAGTTAAATATGGAAAATGTTAAATGCTTGAACAGCTATTTTTATCTTTCAGATAGCCTGTCAGTTATAATAAAATGGAAAGTGGTTCACATGGCACCAGGCAGTCTAAATTCAATCTTAAATGGTTTTTCACTATACAGATTTAGCACAGCTCAAGTTACTAAAATTCTTAATACTGATGTGAATAATTAAACTGAAAGTACTTTGATTTTAATGTTAAATCCTCCTCTTAGAAGTCTTATATCTGCAAGACTTACAAATGTTCATTCTGCTCTAATGAGCACAATGAGTAAATAGCAAAAATGTGAAAATAGTAAAGGACCACTTCAATGCAGTTCATGTTTAACTCAACATCTTTGTAATGCTATTTTCCCAGTTTAATTTTTAATTTTCGTAGCTATAATTCTGATAAACACATTCAGACACTTCCTAGAAGAGCTTTATGCAGAATATTAAAATTCGAGCACCAAAAATACCAACCCACTTGTGTAGAATCTCTTTTTTAGTTTGCCCAAACTATATTCCAAAATGCAGGAAGCATCCAAAGAAGTTGTCTTATAGGAAATTCACACAAAATTTATAGAATCTCTGCCCTTTAAGCCAAAGGCATTTCTGCTCTAAAACCCAACATTTTTTCTTACCTCAGGTGCAAACATAGTTTCATAAGTGGGATTGTATTGAACTTCCTTGATAGCAGGATCAAGGTGGACTCCTGTTTCCACATCTTCCTGAAATAAAACAGACATATTAATAACCCATTTTTCACACACAGACATTTAAATATATGACATTACCTTCTTTCAGTCCAAATTAGGGCTATAGTTCAAGTTGACACTTTCAGCATTATGAAAGAGAAGAGCACCTTGGCCAAAGGTTCTATTTTTAAAAAATATTGATTGCAAAACCAATGTCAGGCAGTCACTGAGAAACTCATCTAAGACATGGAAGATTTTTGCATACGAATAATTATTTCTTTTTTTTTTTAAAGATTTCATGCACACATTTTAAAAACAGCAGCAAGATTGAAGGAAAGGGATTTTTTTAGGATGTTCGAAAATCTGACTTCTAAGGAAGAACCAATTAAAATGGTCATGAATTTAATATAAAGCTATGAAACTCTACAGAAAGAACTCTGCAGAAGGCAGAAATCACAAGTAACTGTTCTGAAAGTCAGTTGCAAAAAAAAAATTTACATATCAGCACAAACATTAAGTATAAAAATGATTTGCACAGAATGCAACAATTCCTTATTTCCAAAAGGTACATTTTTATAATGAAAGGTATAACTATAATTCAGCTTTAGTACTTAAACACATTTGCAAGCCTGTTGTGACAAAAATTTCACTTGATAGATGAAGGGGCAAGAAAGAGGGATTAAACAAAATAGTAACTTCAAGCAACTCATAGGGAAAAATTCAAAAGGGTACATGCAACTGAAATAGAAGACAGAGAAGAAAGAAAACAGCTGGTAAGGTAGCAGTGCCCAAAAAGACCTGGTTTCAGAGCTTTATGAAGGCTCTTTCACATCAACAGAACCTCTTCCCTCATCAAGACCTCAGTTTATGAAGGAGAATGTTACTTTGCAGAATTATTACTGTCATTGCTTCCTGTATCTTTATTCTTTATAGCAATTGAAAAGGACACACAATGTGCTAGTATATTGACAGAACCCCTGGTAACCATACTGAAAAAGCTACCTTAGCATCACTCCTTAGTCAGTGATTACCTACAACAGGATCCAGAAGTATTTGTGACTCACAGAAGAAAGTGGCACAACAGAGAATCAAATTTTAGCAGTCGCTTCATTGATAGAAAATTACCTCAAACAAACTCAATCTTGCTTTGTATTACAGTGTCTTTCTTGAAAGAGCAAAATGGCACATTCTTAAGTTGTTTAATATTGTTAGCTATTCTCTGACACACTATGCCCAGAAGCTTTTTTTCTCCTCAAGTCAACAGCAGGTCAATTACAAATTCGCTCATGCATACAAGACTTAAAAGATTTTAAAACCTGATTTTCTAAAACACAGAAAAGAAAAACAGTATCTAAAGATCTTTGACTTGTTACCTGATTATATTTGATTAAAACTGCTCAACAAAGGAAACAAAAGCATGTTTAAAAACCCCAAAACAAAACAAAAACGTGACATCAGCTATCCCATTAATTGTTTTTCTGTCTTGGTAGAATTGTTAAGTCCAGCCAGAAAGCTTTACTCTCACCATGTTATCAATTACTTTAACAGGCATGTCCAGCCATTGCACTGATCTTGCCTGAACCCTTAGCACTACCAGTTCTCAGCCTGACCTCATTTTTCTCATCACACGACCTTTCTGATTCACTGGGCTTGGATGACAACAGCCACCGGTACATTCACAGCCCCGACTTTCACACACCATGAACCTGCCTGGAAACAGCCCAGCAGATCTAATCCAGTCATTCAGCAAAAAACCCACACGTCCCCAGTTAGAACAGGAGCACACCAGAACCACTTCCTAACCTGTGTTACCTCCAAACTTACACTTCCTTTCACAGCTCCATGATGTGAGGACATTTTCCACAGACAACTTTTTCAAGTCACATCATACAGCTTACTCTTCCAGCTACACCTCTTGTCCACAAAACTCATAATTTGAGAAAATAATAACTAACGGAATTGATAATAAGGAAAAATTTATCTGATCAATGGTTAATGACATTTAAACAGTGATCAGTTTACTTGAAATAAAGACAGTTTTTTTTCCTGCTCTTTAATCTGAAAAAGCAAAAAAATCCAGTTTTGCAAAAATGCCAAGAATTTTTCAGTTCTGCTACTTTTCCTCCTCTTTTCTTCCTGTTAAGTTCTATTATATGCTGCTTGGTAATTGAGAAAAGAAACAGATTGTGCCATGAAAGCCAATCCTCTGCTGGAGGATTATAGCAATTCTGGTTCTACTTCACTGCTGGTGGAACAGTGCTGAGTCACTTGAAAGCCACACAATATGTTCACTCCTAGACCACCACAGGCACATTCTCTCTGTGTGAAAACCACCGAGCCTTGAAATTGAAGCACATATTATATTTATCAGAGCTACGCTCCTCAGGACCTGCAGTCTTATTCACGTTCTCATATATTAGGGCATCAAATGACAATCTCATAACATGCTGCTGAAGCACATAATGGTTATCTTTTCATTACGTCACTTCGCTTTAAACTACATAATAATTTGAATGTGGTCCAACCACCCACTTTACTTTCTCAGTATTTTTAAAAAATGAAATCTTGATAGGAATATAAAGCATTGACACAACATATTGCCAAATGTCAGTTTATGGCAAGAGTTCAAATTGCAAGTGACAAATTATCCTTTGGTCAACATCTGGTAAGTGCCATTTTGTACAGCGTTATGAGACTAGTAGGTAGCAGAACCATTAAAAATATTAACTTAGCCCATCATTCATTTCACCAACTGCCAAGCTATCGGCATTGAGGTATTTTGGTTGTGGCTTTATTTTTTTTTCTGGATGAGAGGAGAAGTACTCATCAGCAACCTCTGCACCTAGTGAAAATCTCTGGGTACAACTGCATGCATTGCCAGAAGATCATTTCAGCAGAGCTCATCTTTCTAGGACCCAGAAAGCAAGCAAAGTTAATACAGGTCTCACAACACTGTCCCTTTACGCTGGCAACAGCCTTAACTGCATGCATTCTAGGTGCATTTGCCATAGCTCCAGCTAACAGGGAAGGGATCATAGGAGCAGCTGTCTGGCAGAGCTGTGACTGAGATAAGGTAATCTAAGAGATCGCCTCTCTGCTGTGCTGTAGCTTTTCCTTTGGTCGCAGGAATGTCTTGATTTATCTAAAAGCCTAAGGTGAACAATTCATCACGTAGCTTATGTGCCAAGTGTGACACAAGTGGCTCTGTGGGATGGGATATGATCAGTAGTTAAGCAGTAGAAAGAGGAGGGCACCTGTGATTTCAGTGAAGGGCTAAGTATTACCCTAGATCATTTCCACTCTCAAAGGCACAGGAGTCATAAAAAGTGGGGTCAAAAAGCTCTCAAACAGACACAGTGTTCCTCCAGAGAAAGAGAAAAGTTCAGATGTATGACTGGCAGAGAAGCAGCTGGTGTTTGCTGCAATTCAGAAATTGTATTAATGTGGGCTTTATGGCATGCTGTAATTTCATTAAAGGCTGTACAACCCATACAACCTGGAACCAAAGAATTAAGATTTTAGGAAGTTATGTTTTATTGAATATGTCCATCTTGAAAAATATAATAGAAAGAAGCTGCAAACTTAGCTCTATGTGTCATCTCTCTGCTTTTCTCAGCACTAGTAACAAGCACCCAACTGAAATACAGCGGCCACACTGGACACTGCACGTCAGGTAAGACACATGCTACTGAAAAGGGTCCAGAAGAAAAAGAATCGTGATCAAAGGCCTAAGAAAATATGACCTGTATAGAAAAATAGAGCAACCTAATTCAGCACAGAAGAGATTCAGATTATACAACTTTGCAGAAATAAGGACAACAAAAAACTGAAAATGCTCACTCCATAGATCCACTGAAGTTTGGTAGACAGGTTAAAGGAGTGTCTGTCCAGAGAGATGCAAGAATCACTGCTGATACAAGGCGAAAAGAGGCAGATTATGTCATTTCACCAAACTACTCTGTGTTGGTTGTGTTGTATTGTTTTGTGGCTTTTTTTAACAGATGTGATGTCTACTTACTTGCGATATCAGGTTGCTTTACAGTTCAGAGATGATTTGATAAGGTAAAAAAATTCTTTTGATAGTTAAATGCTGTCCTTTTGCACCTTTTGTTTAACAAGGCAGCATCACACTATTATAGGGGAATGGCACTCAGGGCTGTACTCTGGAGTATTAGCATTGCCTAAGGAATCTATCTCGAGACAGAAAGAAGCTTTTGATGCTAAGTGTAGACAAGGAGGTGCTTCATTATAACTCCCCAGAGATCACCGAATGCCTGGTTCCTTCCAAGGCATGCTCCTTCAGTCCTACCATAAAGCATAAGAAAGAGGACGGGAAATAGAAAGCATTTCAGACTATAAATACAGTAAATCAGATGAACTTTCCTCCTTAACAGGTTCCTTAAACATGCCACAGTCCTCTTTTTCTTCAAAAACCTCCAACCCGAATGCCATAAAACAGCAGTGTTACTTTCTATGAAAATTACTTGATTTACAGAATAAAAAATAGTTCAACAATAAAAAAAATTATGTTAAAAAAGCTTGCTAGAAGTTTCTTTATGTGCATGCAAGACAAAAACATTTCTTCAACTAAACAGAGGCAAAATCCCTGTAATAGGCAACAAAGCAAAGCCTTAAATAAAAAGACCAAGGTGCAGCATGTACTGCAACACTGGCTGGTAATTCTGTTCCTTAGAAAGAATATAATGTGGCTTATGTTTTCCAGCTTCATCTCATGCAAGCAGAAGAGTTCTGATGTCTGTATGTTGGGGGTTTTTCTTTTTTTTCTGGACATTTCAGATAATAAACCTACAACATTCCATTTCCCCAGGTAAATTCATTACTAGTTAGTCAAATAGCTAAAAAGGGCAGGCTGCCTTGCATAACATTTAATTAGTTTTAATTATCAATCACATTAAAATGTGGTAAATTAAGACTGCATCCCATGAGCCACCGAGACTTAAGCAGTTTGTCACTTATCAATTCTTGCCTAAACCACTTGGGCTGTCAAATGCACATTATCTCATCCTAAAGATTTACAAATTTATTACCAAGAGATAAATAGCATTTTCAGCGAAGCTCCAACATTAAGACATGGCTGTTATCAGCTTTTATTCTTTCTACCCATTCATGCACTCCTAGCAGTAAATGACTGCCTCACTAACTTCAACAGAATAAAAATAAACCAGCAAAAAAAGCATATGCTAAATGGTTTTGTTGAACTAGGCTAGATTCCCAGGATCTTGCAGGATGACAAGTTCTAAACATCCACTCTCTACAAGATATTTTGTGTCAAAGAAAGCTGGAAAACCCACCATGTCAAAGAAGACAAACATTCCTAACAAGTAACACCTCCCAAGTCTACTAATGTTCAGTCACTGCTACAGAATTGTCTCATGCCACCTTGTATCTTTCTCCTCTTCATAGCTGGCAGGATTAGGTTTTTAAAAACATTAAGTGTGACTGAAGTCTATTTCTTCCCCTTATGTAAAACTTTTCTGGAAACCTGCATAGTGCCAAAGGTAAACTAGATCCAAAGGGAACTGACACTTCCAACCCCTTCTCACATTAAAGGCAATAAAGATCCTCCAGCTCCTGTACTGGGCTGGGCCAGCCTAGTTATTTCAACCCAGTTAAATGTCCTCTCCTCAAGACCACTGAAGGACATGCTGTAGAGAAGTATCATAAAATCTGCTCCGACCTGAGTCTTACCTGGGACAGAGATCAAACAATAAATGTTTTCTCAAAAGCAATGCTTATAGCTGCAACGTTTCCTGTGATTTCTTCACAAAAAGTGCAATTTCCTGAATTTCCTTCTAAATTTATAATTCAAAAGTGAAGGTAAAACTGTCAGCAATGTTAGGGTGATATTTTCATAGAAGTAGAAACTGTAGGAAAATTAATTATAACTGAGTTTGACAATGGCCTGGTTGTTGGCAACTGGGCTCCCTTCCCTTGCTCGAACAGCCTCTATGTACAACACTATCATGCTTACCTACTACTTGATGATGTATTTGGAGAAGGAAAATATCTTGATTAACCTATCCACTGTTCCCACAAAAGAAAACCTCAGCCTCATGAAAACTTGGCACCTAGGGGAGAGTAAGAGCAGGGCAAGCATATTTGATGATAGTTCTGCACTCTCCCAACAGCCAAATATTTTCAGGTCTTGGTGAGACTTAAGGAAATCTGTGTATTTATTGACACCTCAGCCTTCAATGGATCCCTTCCAAGTACTTGTCCACAGTCTCCTTGTAACAATGCAAAATTCCTCAACACACAGTATTTCTTGGCATGACAATGAGCCCTGCTACACCTTACATGAAGAGCTGCATCCTTTTATTTGCTTTGAACCTAACTCCTACTAGACAGCTCATAGTTGCTGTACTGGAAGAGACGAGAGTATTTAACTCCCTCTCTGTGCCACTTAAGGATTTTGTAGGTGTCTATCATACTTTACACCTCAGCCATCTCTTTTGGCCTTCTCAATACTTCCTCACAGAGAAGCAGAACCCTTCTTCAGCCCTGCTGTCCCTCTCTGAATGTCCTGCAGTTACAACCTACCCTCTTCTGCATGAAGGGACCAGAAGCACAAACCTTCATCCTCTGTTGTCTTCCCTCAGGTGATTTTAGTGGTGCTAAAAACAGTAACAGAAACATGCAACTTTCATCCAGTGGGCTTTCCAATTTAGAATGAGAGTAGAAGTATTACCGGATTGGAGTCACCAATAATTATATCTGTTATTTACTATGAGTAATTTAACATCAAGATCAACAACAGGCCTATTTCAACAAGCAGACTGTAAGAAGAGGGTGTAACAAAAGCCATCCCCTCAAACTTTTAAAATAGTTACCAGCCATTACTACAGCTTTCAATTACAGAATAATTATTTTCACAGAAATGTGGTTTTATATAACCATGATGTACTTTGAAACAAGGACTCAGCAGATTTCTACAGAAAGATGAAATACATATTGGATTAACATCTTAGGGCTGTATTTGACATGCACACTTCAGTAGCCCAAATGCTGTCAGCTGAATGTGCTAACAATGATGCCTGCTATTAAAGAGAGTGAGGACCCATTCCTCTTTGAAGTGTACACAAGTCTAAGGTCTATGCCAGTTAACAGGCCAATATTCTGAACCAGAAACAGGTACAACAGTTACAATGCAGAACACCAACCATTTAAGATTTGCATTCTCAACTGCTAAAAATGCAAGCTGTCATTTATATTTATTGTATGACTAACCCTTCTAACCACCATCTTTTCTTACCCATTCCTGGTCCTTTGTACAATAAATATCTATGCACTTAAGAGTACTTGATCCTTATTCGTGTTAAAACAACATTTGCACAAGTGAAGTGATATTAATGAACTGTAACTTTGTTTTCCCAATTACTCAGCTTCCTGTTTTTCCAGGCTTGCACTTAGAGAAAACTTGTGATTTACACTCAAAACACCACACCTTTCACATTTGTTCAGTAAGGGCTTTCTAATTCTGAAGAAGCTGGGGAAATTCCTGAGGAGTGTCTGGCAAGCTTCCACTGCTGACAGGTGGGGCAGTGTCATTTTTAGCCATGGAAGGTGTTGAGAATATGAGGCATATGAGACGTGCAGTTAGTTCTCGAATCCTAAAAGCCCGAAAAGAAAGCCTGATATAATTCTACCAAAAAATGACCTGTTGCTTCTCAGACTAGGTTGTGGTGCTAAAAGAAGCTCCAGTGTGCTGTGTTCTGAAAGCCTCAGCTTGAAGTTGTTGTTCTTTTCAGTTATATGCACCTCATCTGTGCTCTCAAGTAAAAGTTGTAGACAACACTGTAATTAAACATCTTGATATTGAGAAGCCTCACACCCTTTTCATCTTAGTTAGCATTGTGTCTGAGGCAGTCCTAGATGTGCTGGTGGACATCTCCCCAGGGCACAGCCTGGCAAACAGCTTTGAACTGACCGTACTGTTCGACACCTAACTCTTTTCTCCAGCCACTTGTTTCTGCACTGGCACTGAAGATTTATCTGCACCAGCACAGCATTTGTGCAAACCAGATCAAGGAATGGATCCGAGGACAAATAACTTCACCAGAGTTTTATTTTTTCAAAATTCAGATCAGTTCCCTGATGTCAGTCCTTGAGCAACTACATAAACCTTTGTGCTGGCATGGCAAAGGGAAAACCTGTTGCTACAGGCCTAAGAGTGGTGGAAAGCACATCCAGTGCTACTTGCCACTTATCATTAACACTCAGGAAATATTATGGAAGTTAATCAGCATTTCTATTGAAACCTGCACAAGACAGCCTGCTGGATGCTGCAACTGAAGAAGCCAGATTTCCAAGCCTCTAAGAGACAAACAAATGCAGTCACTATATAAAACATCTACACAAAAATATGATAAATTGTCATAGAATATGAATTAACCAATGACAACAAACTGAAAGAGTCCATCCACCTCTTGGTCACAAGGTGAGAAACTTTTCTGAGCAAGTGGCAGCAGGACAGTAACAGTGACAGCTACCACAGCAAGATGCCTGTTTTTGATTACAAATTTGTTGCCTGTACAAAAAAATCCCAAAGCTAAACGAGCACACCCCCCCCTCCATTTCTGGTATCACAAAAGCGAGCCACTGTGATAATGAACTTGGAAAATAAAAGTTCCGCAAGCAATAACGAAATAGAAACACCAATCAGCTTTCAGGCTGCCCTTTAGAACAGGATTCAGTTGCAGTCACCCTATCAAGTATCGACTTCACCCTACCACCCGGGAAAACCACACAGGAAAACACTTTACACACGGAACAGCAAACAAGTATTTAAGGAACAGCAATCAAGGCACGCTCTGAGATAGAGCTAACACTCTTTAATAAACTTAACCCCCGCAGCTGGAATCCACGGGAGCTCCCCGACACACGCCCTCTCCTTCACAGCTCCGACCCCCCCACCCCAGGGCAAGGCAGGGCACGTGGCCCCGCCACCACCGCGCCCTTTCCGCCCCGCTTCCCCAGCCTGCGGCTGCTCCAGGGCTGTCCCAGCACCGTCCCGAGGCCTGGTGCGGACACAACGCCGGGCAGGCGGGCGGCCCGGGCCCTGGAGGGATGCCTACCTTCACGGCTACTTCCGGGGCCGCATCGACGGGCAGGGCCGGGGGCGCGGCGGGCGGCGCCCGGAGGTGC
>VWZW01007759.1:29792-103304 GCA_013397115.1 Edolisoma coerulescens | reverse complement strand
TATATAAAAATAAATATATAAAACCTAGCATTACTTTTTCATCAGGTGTTTTGACGAGGAAAGGTCCTGCTGTTCCTTTCCAAGGGCTCAGGAGAGGAAAATGTGGAGCCAACCTGAAAACAATCGAAGCAGAAAGAAAGGAATAGCTAACAGGTATATAAAGAATACATGAAATACATGAAAAACTGTTTCTAAGGTTTAAAGTTAGTCTGTAGGTATGTAGAGGGTGGTTTTGCCTCATATTTTATGCTGGTTACTAAAGATATGTGTGTTTTAGGGCTTTGAGGAGTTCATACTTCTCTCTTGCACTTTGAAAGCAAATTATGAGAAATAAGTGAGCAGTGAGTGGAAGATGAGCAACAGAAAGGTGACAGAAAGCCTTCAATGTGCATTGTCAAGACAAATGTCATTGTATTGTCAAGAATATGCAAAACATTGGCTAAGAAGAGCTAATTTGAGGGACATAATCACTGTGTTCTGTTTTTCCCACCTGGACGAGAAACTTTTCTTGACTGCTCTGCTACTGCTTGCTGTGTTATTATTGATACCTGATTTTAATAAGCATTGAAATTCATGCCACCACCTCGAAATAATGACAAATGTTACAAAAATATCTTCAGGCTCTGGGTTAGACAAGATAAACATTAGTGGATAGGTCTTGAGCCAGTGTGGATCAATGTACCTTACTTGGAGTCAAAGCGATTATTGGGAATTACACAACCTGAGCTCGTAATTCTTTCTTTTCCCCTTGAGGGATGGCTTTTTTTTTTTCAAATATCTAAAAATAGATGGGAATATCTTGTCTCACTATAAATACTCAAGGAAAGCCAGGTACCTGATACACACAGATATCTTTGCTAGCAGGTTCTTTGATGGTACAAGATAGAGAGATCTGTTTGAATATCTGTATTTTCTGGGAAGTAATGGGATTCTCTCACTTCTTGTCTTACTCGTACAAACCAAACCTTATTGCAAACAGCTTTTGGGGGCTAAGCTGCACATATATGCAGAAACAACCTCTGAAACCTTGAAATTTCTTCAGCTACAAGTAAAACACACAAATATAAATCTATAGTTCCCATTGATATTCTTGGCAGTGGCTACATAAATCTTGAGGTAAGAAATTGGTGGATTTCAGTCAAACTAATTACACAGAGTGTTGTTTACATAGTGATGTGTTTCCCCAGTAACATGGAATTAAGAGTGGAAACCAAAATGCTGCACACTTATGGGCCAGCTATGCTGACTCCATAAATAAATAATTGTGCAGCCAAATTGCTTGGCCACTCTGTATATATTATACTGAACATCTTTCCAAGAATAATTAATAAATAATGAGATATTTAACTGTGGATTATCTTTCCTGTATTTGCTGTGTCAATCTCATTCTAAAAAGCAAATAAAGCAAATAAAAAACAACCACAAGCGCAACAAATGTTAACTAGTTTTAAATTTAAACTGCTGTCTTTTCTTTAGAAATAAGAATCTGAGTCACACTGTGGTATCAGAAGGCAGTAAAATTGTTTGTTTTGTAAGTTTTGTTTATTTTTATCATAGCATATTAGATATCTTGCTCTAATACTGTGGACACAGAATGCTAAATAGATGTGTTGATGATTAAATGACATCTGGAATATTTCCAGGACATCTGTTACATGATTTAGGTATGCTAATTCCTAGGAGTTACGGTGTAAAGTTTTTAATCACGTTGAAAATGTGACTGTCCTTGACTTCCTATACATAAAGAAATAAAAGTAAGTTATATGACACTGAAAGTAATTTTCTCTCTACAGCATATCAGGTTATACCCTCAATGCCTTCATCAGCCTCAGGTACTTCAGAGACTGAGATCATACCAATAGTTCCTCATTTCCCATTCTAAATTGTGACAAAGCTTGTCCTGGAGACTGGTGCCTTCGAGAAGCTCAAGAAGACAGACGGCACCAGCTGTTATGTCACCCCATGCAAACAGGATTGTGCCACAAAATGATGATTAATTAGATTAGAAAAAAATCAATGAGGTGTATTTTTATCATCTTCCCCAGCTCAGAGTTCTTACTGACTAACACGACTGAGTTTACTCCTGGTGAGTTTGATTTGTTTTGGGCTTATTAAAATTTTCTTTGAAAAGCTTTGTTTGTCAGGGTTTTGGGTTTTTTTTTTTCATCTGAAAAGGCTGCACAAATGGCATTTGTCTCTTTTAGAGTGCGTTTACAATTTGTAAGAATTCAAAATTTTAATTGGACAACAATCCAGTCTAATTGGTTGGTTGTTGGACCTTTTCATCACTGGAATCTCCACTTGCTCATTGTTTGTCTTGTACAATGATTCATTGGACATCTTAGCATGACAGAAATCTTGAAATTTCTTGAGTGTTTATAAAAAATTGCTGTTTTTTTCATGGTGGTACTTGATGTGACAGAAACTGGTAGTGTGGAATGTACAGAGTTTGCTTTGTTTAACTTTTGTAAAAGGTACAGGGCTTGTTCTAATTAAAAATATATCTCTCTGTTCAACGTAATTTTGTCCAGCTCTTCAAGTAGGTACATGATCTTCACTGTGGGATTTTTTTGACACTATATATCAAATAATTAAAAAACAAAATATTACTAGAAGGTAAATCTTTTTCTTAAAGTGGAGAAGGAGATGTGGACAAGAAAGAATTGAAGTTACCAACATTTTTAAAAAGGATAAATGACACAGGTAATTATTTTCTTGGTAGTCTGATAGTGATCTTGGGCAAAATAATGGAACAGCAGACAAGGGGTTTAATTAATACCAAAAGTAAAGAAAGGCAAAATAATTAACATCAATCAACATTGAAGAAAAGGTCACCAAGCTAACTTAATATCTTGGCTAACAAGACAAAAAAAATTTGGCTTATGAAGGAAATGGCTGTGGTGCAACAAACTGCAAGTGAACATTTGACTTTGTAATATATGTATATACAAATATAAATTTAAAAGAAAATCCAGAATATTGATTACCCCTCACATTTCATAAGGCAAGTGTGAAAGGGGGTTGATATTTGTCCACAGGGAGTTGATATTTCATTTGTTTCCAAATGTACCAGTTCTTGCCCGTGCGCTGGAGCAACCTCTTGCGGGGTTGTTAGCTATTGTTACAGGATAAGTACCTTGATTAATTCTAAAATAATTAAGGATCGTTTCAAATCATGAGATAAAAATGAACTCCCAGTAATCAAATGGGTTTGGTTTTATTAAAAATGGCCACTTGAGAAGAAAGAGAGACATGACCTCTGCTTCTATTGACAAGAAATTTTCAAGAATTCTGGTTTCCAATCTTCATTCGACAGCTGAAAAAAATACTGAAAAACTGAGATAACAGAGAGAAGAGCCTTGAGAATACACGGAAGGGGTGGAGAATACAGTGAAAAACACAGGTGGTTCCACATGTTTAAATTATGAAAAGAATGAACAGTTGCATGAACACAGTCTCAAAGAACTGAAGTGGAAATGTGGAACGGGAAAATAAAAAACTTTAACAATCCGTGTCTATTTGGCAACTGGAAAACCAAATCTGATCCATGGAGTACTTCCACGTTTTCTCTGGAGGAGGTGAAAATAGCATTGCCAGCAGTAAATTTAATCCATAAAACTAAATAAGTTTTCCTGAATCTGCACAAAGCTTGGTTGGGATCTGCTGTTGTACCTGTGTCCCAGAGAAGAGGAAAAACAGGACAGTGTGAGAGGACAGGACATCTGGAAGTTGCACACACATCACTTTATTGGGATGTATTCTGTCTTTCCAGCCACAGCAAAGTGAGAACCTGCACTCAGTAAGTGCCAGATACTGAAGCAAAAGACAAACTGTGTAATTCTCAAACCAACAGAAGTTTTAACCAAATAAGCCTGACCTGTGAAGATCTCATGGGCAAATGTGTCCCAGGATACCACATCTAGGGTGATCACAGAGATTTTTCGGAAATTAAGCCTCCAGACTGATTCCTTTAAAGGATTGACACTGATTATCTGCGGCAGGGATTACATTCCCAGCCAGGGTAATCAACTGTTCACTGCACCACTGATGTGGTTGCACATCATTAGTTAGCAATACCCACCACTGCTCTCATCTGTCTTGCTCAAACTCTGGAGACAAAAGTCATTTCTCTCGCTGGATCCCATTGTCTCTCTTTCATTGCTAAGCTTATAAGTGACTCTCATGTGTTCAATTAAGTTCTCATTTACTTCTCTTTAGCTCCTCTGACACCTTTATCCAAAAGAGTGAGGTGTTTCCTGCTGAGATTATTAATATAACAAATGGACACCCAATAAAACAGGCTGCCTTTAAATCCACATCACCACTGCCCTGAGGTAGCTCAAGAAGCTGTGCTTTTATCAGAAACCCACACTGAAGGCTCCGGGGCCATCATTATCTTTCCAGGCCTGAGCAGTAGCGTCTGCCTTTAAATCCTTTTCTGGGTGACAGTTCTGAAGGGCTGACATTAATCGCCAGCAATCTCACGATGGCATGTAATTGCATGCATCAAAAAATATTCATCCTGGGGGCAGCTGCCAGTGCTGGAACGCTGGATATCAATCCAATTAAATCCTAGCATGGAGATAATTGTTTGTCACTCACTCCAAGGAAGAGAGTGACATTAATGCTACATCCCACAAGTGACCTTTACGTCGTCTGGCCTTCATCAACTAATTAAAAGGGTTATGAGCATATCCCACGTCAATCACGTTGATTCAATAGACTGAGCTAAGCACGGAGACTTGAGTGGAAGAATCAAAAATTTTTTTCCCAAACTTCTCTTTCCTGGATGATGCTGCTGATATTATTAATAAAAGTACATTATGCTGATTTAATTGCAGCAACATAGAAGGAAGCAGTTGGGAATGAAAATGGAGACATGGATTCCTCTGTGAGGAAACGGGGCATGAGGAAGGAACAATAAGAAAATATATGAAAATTTTTAAGGTCTGTTATAAGTTCCTAACCCTTTCTCCACATCAATTCAGATACAAATGGGAGTTGTACATAGAAGGGGAAAAAACCTACAGGCCTGTATCTGTGATTTGGGCCAGTTGAGTTGTTCTTTCAGCTCAAGTGATGTAGTGATCACAAAGAAATGGAAAAGTGGCAAAATCTGTCCCTCTCTTTCTCTCTTTAAAGGCATTTGATCACCAGTTTATATTCTGTTTATTTAATTAGTAAAGGGCATCTATGACTGGTGCATGTGGAAGTGGAATTCCACCTTTGTGTACATTGAGGAAGTAATTTACATGATGTTGTCTTAGTGCTGTAACAAGATAGTTTTAAAAGTCCTTTTGCTATAATTATAAGTTCTTTAATTAGCAAAGAATACTGCAATTAGTGCCTTTGCACATTCCAGACATCATTACTGCTACATTACCCATGCACTTCACTTGCTTCAATGGTTTTGAATTAAGTATAGTTCACATTCAAGGTTCCTCTTTTAACTTTTTAAATTCTCCATTATCTAGATTAATATTATGACCTACATGGTATCCTTCTCATTATTCCCTCCAGATCACGTTCCCTAGTCTGCTACTGTAGGTCTCTTTACTTTTTGTTTTGATTTATATAGTCTTTTTTTAGCAGCAAATTTTCAATCTTTTTTTTAATCCAAACACATTTATGCCTTGTCCCAACTTAATTTAAATTTGCTATTGAATTCCAGTCATTTATGACTGTTTCTAACTTTGCAATTTAATATAAACTTTCAATTATTTCTGCTGAACTTCAGGGATGCTTTTAATTTTTACACAGGGGTGAAAAATCTCTTTTCAGTACACATGGTAAAGTCTCAGCTCCAGAAGATAAATTTTTTATAATTATTATTGCAAAAATCTATTTCTGCCTAAATTTACACAAGATTTTTTTTGTGAATAATTTGAAGTATGAGGTTTATTTTTGGCATTCCAGCAAAGATTATGTCTTTATCTTTCAGCAGTGGTTTATCTGTCCAACCCTTATCTGCCATTTTCCACAGGCATTATATTTGAAAGCTCTATCACCATGTCTTGATAGTGTAAGGATCAGAGCTGCTTTGACACAAGCTGAGTCCAAAGAAGGCCTGATCCAAAGCCATTAGAGTGAAGGGATCTTAGCATTTTTTTCTGTTAACCCAATGACGTGGGAAGAATGGGGATGACCCCAGAATTCAAAACACTCTTTGCCTTTGCTGACATCAGGCCTGCAGTTGCCATTTGGAACAGCACTCACCTGACCAAAAGGCATAAAACACACAAATTTACATTTGAACTTGTCCCTCAAAGGTTTTCCTTTTGAAAAGAGAGATACAGGAATTTTTGGAGTGCTGTTATAAACCTCTGGATTGGGGAAGGAGGATTTGCACCCTGTTTCCCTCCATTTACTTTAAGCGGAGCATAAGCTGTACTCATTTAGATCCATGCCTAATTTGGGCCTTATTTGGTCTAATTTTCATTCTTATTTCAAGATCTCATAGTCCTTCTGGCCCAAGCAGCCACCACTGTTGTTAATTTATTTGCAGGAATTTTTCCCATGAATAGTTTGAAGATTCAGACACGTGATTCCCCCCATTCTGGGAAGATCACATTTGAAAAATATTCCTGCTACAAAGCTGAGTTTGTGCACATAATTGCACTTATTAATCCTGTTATCTTAACTATTGAACTTAGATCGTCCTTAGAGAAGGTCCTGCTTCAATAAATTTGCAGACCATATGGAGAAGCAGTGCAGAAAAAAATATTCTTTCCACATAATAGATCAATAGAGAAAGAGAGGAAATTCCAATACCAGCGTTACATAGAAAGACTCTGCAAGAGGCACATTTTGAAACAGATCTCTAAGAGCTTTTTCCTGGGGTATAAGGACACCAGTCACCCCCTTTTCAGCCTGCTTCAAGAACTTATACCAAAATTAGATTTATTCTTTTTATCTTGATCCTGTCTTATATGAAAGAGCATCTACTGGAGAGCATTTGTCATTTTAAACCACTATGTATTTTATGCTAATGAAAGAAGAGGCACAGATCGTTACAAAACAAATCCTTGACAACATCAGCAATATCCATCTTGTTGCAGCAGCATTTTGGAGCACAGCTATTCATTTCTTTCCCCCTCATTAAAACATTTTATCATGTTAATTATCATTATGACAATTTTAATATTAGAACTCATTTTACTACCTGCAAAATGAAGTCCTTTAAGGATTGTCTTCCTCAGGCGTTACTCCTTCTGAAGTTGCTCAAATACAACTACGTTCAGAATAACTAGAAAAAAAAATATTTCTGTTCACTGATACCTAAAATTTAAAATAGTAAATAAATTATAATCTTTCAGTAACTCTGCTGCAATGAACTAATCAGTAGATTCTTTCTCAAGCCCTATGTACATACCCTAAAATCAGAGAGACTCTGTGCTTTGCATTCAGTGAAATTCACTACAATAAAACAATATTTTTCTGATAAGAATTGCATCATTGTTGCATTATGCGGTGTAATTCTCTCTGGGTGCACATGAAGGGCCAGATAGAAGAAGTTCAAATGGAAGACATGTACCTATGGCCTTTAAAGACATGTTATGCCTACTAATATATAGTGACATCATTGTTTGGGGGTTTTTCCTATGGTGAAAAAATGCCAAATTTCACCACATAACTTTTTAATCCCAGTCATGTTCCATGTTTTGAAACTATCCAGGAGAGGCCAGGAGAAATGAGGGAACATTTTTCTTTTGATTGCCTGGGCAAAAATGATCTCCTTAAATAGACAATGCTAAGCCTGTAGCATGCTCAGCATTTCTTTGGAGGAGAAAACAAAGATCTTTAATAAACAGTAGAAACCACTTTCAGGGCATTAAATCCATCTCACAATAATGGTTTTAAGATCAACCCGCTTAATGTCCAAGCAAAACAGAAAAAAGAAAAGAAAAGAAACAAAATCGGAAGCACATGGGGAGGGAGATAAAGGAAATTTGAGAGTGAGTGAGCAGGGGAAGCTGACATGTACAATTCAGCTGCTGGTTTTGATAACTGCCTTTAACTGGGGACAGAGGTAAATGGGTCTCTTCCTCTGCTATGGATAACAAAAAATATTTGCAAAATGTAAGTTTCCAGTTTAGAGATCTCTTCCCACAGTAGCATCCTGTGTCGTCAGTGATGAAGTCAGCACAGCTCCCAGCACAGCAGCATTTCCCAATAATTGGCAATAAAACTTGTCTGTCCTATCCTAACCCAAGAATATGTGCTTCAGTCATTAGAAAAAGAGGAATTGTTGATGGCTGATATGTAATGGCTGAAATCACACTTAAGCTGCATATCCCAGGGATTTAGCAAAATTCAGGGGACTGGAGTTTTGGAGACATCTTCTTTAGGACAAAGATTTAAATGCAAAAAAATACTATATATGAGCAGAGGCAGTCCAAGTCACACCTCAAGTCACACAATCTAACTTTCAATGTTTTTCTGCAAAGTTCTTAAGGTGAGTTACTGAATTTCAGTCTATGAGAACTATTTGTTCCTGCTGAACAAATAACATGTACTGCTACTGAAGCATGAGACAACAAAAGTCTTTTCTGAATGAATTTATGAATCAAATATATCTACTTGGAAGTGTTAAGATAAAAGAAACTTGAAACAGAAATATGAATCCTAGGCCTTGGTAATAGAGAAAAAAGAATTACAGTCCTCTGTGACAGCAGCTGATAACAAAAGACAGATCCACACAGTGCAGTTATTCATTAGAGCTCTTTGGTGCTGTGTGTTCTTTGCTTTTAGACAGAGAAAGGTTTGCCAGTATAAGATGAAAGAGACTTGTAACTCTTCTGTACAATGTGCATATTGATTTTGTGTGCTTTGGGTGAGGGATCCAATGGCAGCACTGGGTTTTGTGCCCTGCTTCAGGCCACTTCACTTTTCTGCAGCCCACCACCTTCCTGGAGGACACAGGTTGGTTCAGATGGTCCCCCAAGGAGACCCACCACGTTAACAGGCATGAAAAATTCTGGTGAGACACACAGGCTCTTTATTCTTCAGGTTTTGTTTCACATGTGTCTGACCCGTGGATAGCTTTACACTCATAAAATTTGCTGCAATATATTTTGTGTGTTTGTAAATATTGGTTACATAGGTACCCCCCCTCACAGAGAATGTAAGCATTCCTTGTCAACCCTTTCATGTGTGCTTGTAAGGACAAAAAATTATGCTGAGTTTCCAGAAGGGTAAATGTGTACATGATGGATGCAGTTCAATTTACAGATTAAGGTGTTCAAAAGTAGGTGTTGAAATATTTATGATCTCAGTGTCTAAACTCTCATTCCAGCCCATTTCTGTGTCTCAGTACAGATAGTTGTGTCTGTGAAGTGTTCATATGGTCAGATGGAATCATCCACCTGGTCTAAAATGCTTCCCTAAATTCCACTGCACTGACTGGCTGCCCTCTCCTGTGCTTGGACACACGGTTCCTACATTCCCCAGGCACCTACAAGGAGACACCAACATTTAGGAGCTTTCATCTACAGTTGAATCCCACCAAATTAGTACCAAAGGACATGGGTACATGACATGGGGCAGGGCTGTGCAGAAATACCAACATTAATTATCTTAAATATCTCATAGGAATTGCACTATTCAGCCCAGATAATTTGTCGTGCTGGGTAGACATCTTCAATGCTACAGCTGAAAAATCTCATTTCTTCAAGGAGAAGAATGATCTCCTAGCTTTTAATACATGTTAAATATCATTGGCATAAAAAGTTGTGGAAGTCATGACTATTGTTATGCGTGTGCCACATCTTGGCTGACTTTTCCCAAGGATACTGAGATAATGAAGACTGAAAGAGAAGCAAGTATAATACACTATTCAAGGTTAGTTAAAGTACAGACTTGACTTGCTTTGACATTCCAAAACCATTTTATTCCAATACATACTCTAATACATAAAAGACAGGCAAAATTCTCTGTTTGAAAGGAAAACGTCAAGGAAGGGTTAATTTTTTCTGTAGCCTGCAGAGTTTTTCCTGCATGTCCCAGGAAGATCTCTGGTCATGTTATCAAGGTCCTTATATGATATCTGTGATTTCTGCAAAACTAATCTCATCCTCGGTTCCATATCTTCAAAACACTGCTCAAATCAAGGGGGGTGTTTTGCACCTGTAGAGACAAATTAGCACTTATTTTGTTTAATTAATCTGAACTATTTCCACATCTACCTCAAGACTCTGTTAATTGTGCCCAGAATGCCTCCTCCACAGTATTGCTTGTAAAAGGAGCCTTGGATGTCACTCAGATGTGGGTATCTGTACAATCAAGATAAATATCTGCTCAGGTGAATCTGTCCATCAACAGAGCCCTGACTCCTCCTCATATTTTGCACCTACCTGTAGGCAGAAATCTGGATCAGTGTTAACAAGCAAATGATGGGCACTCCTAGAACTCCTGGAATCCCAGGGATTTCCAGCTGCCCCAGAGTTTTGGGGTCAGGATACCTCCAGTTCACACCTGAAGCAGTATCTTCCCTGTCCCCAGTTATTTGATATCTACTGCTTCAGTGGCAGCTCTGAGCTCCTCTGGCTTATAGGAACAACAATTGCAAGTTGACCTCTTCCATAATTTCCAGTACTCTATTTTATCCCATGTACCTTAGACTGAATTTAGGACACCTCAAGGAGAGGTCACAAGTCAGATGACAGATCCTCAGAATCGTATATGTGCCCCTCCAGTTGTAGACCAGGTCAGAGGGAGTTCTCTCTTTCTGAATTATTAATTCCTTTAAATAATTAGCAGACATGCCACTCAATTATCCTTGATTTCCACATCCCATTTAAAGGTCACTAGGTTTTAGAGTCATCCTTAATTTGGCATTAAAATTATCTGTCCTTCCCAGCTCTGGCTTTACATCCCTGCAATCTGAAAAGCACAAAATTAACTTTGACAGCGTTAACTCTTCAGTACAGTGGAGTGTACACCCTTTCTCTGCTTTCATTCATGGCAAAAGACATTGTTCAATTATTTAAATTTAAAGAAAATTACATTTCCTCAGCTGTTTTAAATAAACTATGCCTCTTCTTATAGATCATATTTCAATATTTATACTTATTGAATGTATTAGAACAAAAGTGATATCAGAAATTGTAATACAGCAAATAATCCTGCTATACTGAATTCTCTCCTCCTTTATCCTTGTGAGAGTTATTCAACAAGAGAAGATAACCTGATTTTATTTTATTTATGATGTCCTTTGGGTCACAGAGAAATGTGATTTCTCACAGACCGACTAAGCTTTCAATATGCAGAATAAAAAGCTGAATATTCTTAGCTACGCTCTGTGACTGATTGCAGTCTTTTCTTCTTTCCTCTAGGTGATGCCAAATTAAATTGCCTTCAGTAAAAACATATAAAATATAATTAACCTTAGCAACCCAGTTATCCTCAGTGTCCCTTATTCCACCGAGTAGAAAGTGGAGAGAAACATTTCTTCTTCACAATTACTAAAAACTCGGTGACAAAACACAGAGTTATCCAAGTGTTGCTGCATCATAGGTAACAATACTGAGGTCTTGTCAAGCTTGCAACAGTGGTGTGGAATGAGAGGCTTATGTGAGTTTGGGTCTCTAGTTCAGTCAGTATTTTCAGTCATTATTTCCTTACAAACTGATTTTGTAGCTTGAAACAACCTTGGCAATTAGATTGAGTTGTGGCTCTGTCACTGACTGGGTTGGAGATCCTGCACCTCCCTTTTCCTGTGTGTTTGTCACCCTCCCACTCTTGCCTGCTTTACTGGAGTACAGGGCAGATTAGGCAGCAATTTGGTGTATAAATTATTGCATGATTTTCTAACATACACAAGATACCAACAGTTTGGCATCTCTAGAAATGGATCCCACCAGTCCCCAACTGCTGTTCATGAGGAGACAGTGGCTGATTGCCAGAGCAATCAATACCTGGCTGCAAAGAGCCGTGTGGTTGGCTGCTCTCTGTTAGAAGGAAAGATGAAGAAACTGATTTGGAAATCCTTGGGCTGTTTCAAAGCTGAGGTACCAGTTATTTCCAGATATCCTTCTTCCATTTGGCAGCTTTAGTAAAGCCTCAGGAAGCAAATCCTCTACCTTCAGTGTGACAAACCCATCAGCTTAACACAGATGTTGCCTTAGGACTAGACAAAAAAACCTAAAGATCCTTATCTTTTTGGGTTGTTGTTGCTATCATGTATTCAACTATCATTATGGAAATCTATTTCTTAAAATTCTGAATTTATTTACAGGATCTGCAGACAGCAGTTGTGACAATGCACTATTTAATTACACATTAACCCTGTGAATTTCCCATGGACTCAAGTTCCATCAAATACTTGAATAACACTAAAAGTAGATGGTTGCAAAGAGCCACAGGTGAGTCTAAACATCTCAGGAGATCATAATGCCACCACTGGATACTACAGAACTCTCCCGTCTTACTGCAGCTGAAGCTTAATTGTTATCATGGTTGAGTTTCATGTATTAAGGCAAAGAACAGCTTTCCCAAACTCTTTTGATCACCACATTGTCATGAGCTCATCTGAGTTATCTTTGCAGTTCACTTTGAATCTGGAATAAGTAAAATTCATTTATTTGCATAGCAGTTCTTTCGTACCTGATTTTTTTTTCATTTGTCTTTTCTATCGCCATTGAAGAGACAAACAAAAAAAATCACATATGATGGAGAGTTCATCACTCAGCTGGGCTGTGGTCACATTCTTTAATGATACCAGGGGTACCCCAAAATAATTCTAAAGTTCCTGGGGAGGTTGAAGGAAAGAGAAACTCAAGATAAGAGAATAAGACCAAAGTTTCCTGCAGAAAACCCCATTCCTGTGTAAATAATAAGAAATAATTTCCAACTGAGTGTTTCCAAAATTATCTCTTACTCTCTACCTAAAATGACATACAAGGGATTCAATCAACTGCTGTGTCCATAAAATTTAGGTAGTTATCATTCAGAAACACAAAGCCCAGAATTACAATCAAATCTTCCCTCTGCCAGGCTCTGTGTAAAAAAGCAGACGTGGAAGGCACATCACAGAAAGCACAGATGAAAACCAGATACAATCCTTGTGCCTCCTTTATGGGGATAAGCCAGAAAGATCACCATATTCCCAAAAACAGCTGCATGCGTTCATGTTTATTCTCCACAGGATACAGAGGGGTCCACCCTGTCCTATCAGGAGCCCAAGCTGAGCATCTTCCAGTTCCCATCCAGCCCTTCAACAGGCAGCAGGACAGCTTTTCTGGGGAGGATGTGGAGATCCACAGGCAAAGAAAAACATACAACTAAACAGCCCCCGAATCACACAGCACTTTGCTGCTTGGCTGTAAGACTTGAGTCCTCTGAGTTTCACAACTTCACGTGTTTGGGGAGTTTGAGCTCCTGCCTGAGCTGGTGGCCTTGCTCAGATCATGGTGCAGATGCAGAAGTAAAGAAACTCATTTGCTGTCTCCTGGAGACCAAAGGCAGCAGCAGCACATGGGCCATGCTTGCAAATTCCCTTTCCTTTTTTCATCTATTGGCAAATGCCCCTGATCTAATATCCCTATCTGTAAATTTTATATTTCATTACCCAAAGTGAAATCACAGCTGTGACTCAAGGAACAAAAAATTCAGAGCAAGCCTGCCAATGGTGTGTTTTCAATCCAGGCTAGAAGGAAGGAATCACTACGATAGCTAAAGGCAGGAAATATCTGTGCACAGCACTGCTCTCATCAGCCTCTCTCTGTCAGAACTTGTTTTGATTTCTTCTCATATTCTGTTATGGATAAATGTTATACATTGACTATTATATGTATCTGGTTTGATTTTGAGGCTGTTTCCTTCTGTTAGATGAGAAGGGGCTTGACTGAAGTGTGTGGACACAGTTTAGTAATTTAAGACAAGAATTAAATAACAATATTTTCTATGCATGTATTAATGAGCACTTCTAAGTATCAGTACTGGTTTATGTGTTAATGAACACTTTTGAAGATCAATAAGGGGTTTTTTTAATTTGTTTTGCCTTTTTCTAAGAGAAACCTGTGTAATAAGTGCTGAGCCACTGCACAACTTTGAAACACAAATGTAAATCCAACAAAATATGCTCTGGTAAACACAAAGGGAAAAATCAAACTTAGGGAGGGGTGAGCAAGCAAGAATTGCTATTTCAAAGAAATGGATACTGTAGTACTATGTATTAACTCTGTTTTGGAGTGTATTGTAGTATCATAACTCCCCAATTATCTGGAAGAAGGGATGCACTGATACACATCTTTTTATAGCACCTAGTCCTAGAACACCACGAACTCAAATTGCAGGATGTTTTCTCAGCTGTCTGATTACTCTTTTTTATGAACCAGCTTTATTTGAAAGATGCTTTCTGCGCTCAGTGCCACTGTGGCTTAGGCTCTGAGAAATTTTCCTTACATTGGGCATCCTGGGATTTATTGAATAGAAATTGCTGCAGAGGGAAGGACTTTGTCTTCTCTCTAAAGCTGGGACTAGTAAGGTGAACCCCTCACTTCCACAAAGCCTGGGGCTGTATCCACTGCTGGCTACTCTTGTTATTTCTGAGTTATAAATGTTACCTAGCAGCTTTAGCCTCATTATGGCTAGCACAGCACACACACAGATAGAACAAAGCATTATTCTGCTCTGAGTCACAGTTCTTGCAAATACATGTCAGATCCAAAGACAGCTTTACTGAGACATGGCCACCCTCAGAAAGAGTGAAGCACTGACAGTAATTTCTATAAACTGATGGGGGATTAGTTTAGTAAACATTTATTTTGTCCATCCCTCAAATATTACAACTTTTCCTCTTGGCTTACCTTAAGGAAAACATGACATACGCATCAATAAATTGGATCCCACAGTTTTCTGAGAATGAGCTCAATAACACACGCATCACATGCTCTTCTAATTACATCTGCCTTTGCAGTAAAATCTGCAGGACAAGTTCAGTCTTTAGAATCCAGTTAAAACTGGGCCTACTCATCAGCACTGGTAATATATTATTATTATTATTACTAGTAGTATTATTTGTTAAGTTTGCAACAAAGCAAAAAGTGACAGAAATTGAGGATCTGAGAATCCACCAAACCACATAATCAAAATCAGTAGCATTTCCAGTGGACTTCTCTGCTTTTCAGATCAGGGTGTACATCTAGACACCATACTTAGTTTTCAATGACGTCTGACACAGAAGTCATAAAAATTGAGGGATTTGATCTTCTAGTGCTGAATATGTAGACTCAGTTTTCCCCAGATTAAAGAAGGCTGCCAATAAATAAATAGTTTTAAAAATGTTCTGAAATTACAGTATCATAGAATCAATTAGGTTGGAAAAGACCTCTGAGACCATCGAGTCCAAATTATAACCAAACACCTCCCTTTCAACTACTGCTATGTCCAATCTTTTCTTAAACACCTTCGGGGTCAGTGACTCCAGATAATTACTTCAGCTTAGCTTCAATTAAGTTCCATTTTAAAATATTTTTGTTTCTTGAAAAATGGCTTCTGTGGGAAAGGAGACACAACAGGCTTCATTTCAAATTATTGAGGAACACTTAATTTAAAGCTTCCTAATGCACTAGAGTTTTATTTTGTTTGTTTCAGTTCTTTTTTCTAACTACCAGCAATGTATGATCAGTGGAAATTAGCAGACACTCCAGTAACATCAATAAAAACTCTGGTAAGTAAAAGAAGTCAGCCTGATAATTGCACATGATAGCAAGTCCTTCAACTTTTCTATTTAGGCTTGAAAAATTACAGTTTGATACTCTGATAATTTTTTTCCTCCTGATTTTCCTCCTTCCACCTGCTCTAAAATGTAAAACCAAAACACGGGTGCTCTTTTGGGATGAGTATTTACAACCGTGTGAACACCGAGCTCCAGTGTATCACAAGTGTGGCATCATTTATTCAGAAACGCTTTGAAAAATTGCATTCTCCAGATTTTCTGCATAAATAAGAGGGATCTGCTCGTTTTATAACTGAGCTGAGTCCTATGAAGCACAAGCCATGCTCCCGAACTATCAATTCATTTAGAGCCAAGAAACTTTAAAGCTGTCTACTTGACAGGAAGTATATTTTATAATCTTCCACTTCTCCCATTGTGTAGGAAGCAATTCTGCACTGGTAGTTTAACCTTCATCTGCAAAGAACAATTGTTCTCTCCATGAAGTCTGTACTGTTTCCACTTCAGGAATAAACTGAAGAAATTATTAATGGCAGAAGTTACAGGAAGAATGGTATTACAGCAAACCCTGCCAGTTAAATGCAGACAAATATTGGTTTAAAGGTATATAATTCCTAACATCTGGGAGGGTTTTTTTTTTTGTTTGGTTGGTTTGGTTTTGTTGCTTTATTGTTCCATTTCCAGCTTCTCTTTTCTGATATGCAAATATCTTAAAAATCTCTTCCATGTAGCTGGCCAGATCTACATAACAACATTCAACCAAAAAAATATACATCAAATCTGTGTTTGTTGCAGTATTTCTGAAAGAAAATTACTAAAACCATATTTCAGGACCTGCTCATTAGTGGTAGGAGGTGGTAGTAGAAGAAGGATTAAATATAAATTCTACAAGATTCACAGGGCCACGTGCTAAGAAATTGCAAGACCAATGTAGAAACAGTGCTGGGAAATGTTCCAAATCCCAGGCTTCCTTATTCCGGAAAAATATATTTCTGAAAGAGATTTTAAGTTAAATCATATTTTCTCAGCCTCTGCTGTTCTGAACCAGGGTGTCTTTCCAGGGCTCAGCCACTTTCTAGGAATTAGGCACTATTTTGGCAACTCTAATTGCTCTAATTGCTTTTGTGACTCAGAGTCTTTTTCTACACAATCCTAGTCAGGCTCCCTCTTGACAGTTGATTTGCAAAGAGTGGACAATATTTTTACCACATCCTCCTTCAGCCACTTCTAGGCAGATTCAGTGTCTTACTCCAAAACCAGGATGAGTTATGTATTTAATAGATAAGAGTTTAAACCTGTGACTCCTATTTTCACACAAACATCTTACCCCTGGGTTCAAGTTAACAAACACAGCAGTGAAATGAAGATGCTCTGAGGGCTGAAGCATCTCTCCTATGAGGAAGGGCTGAGACATTTGGATTTGTTCAGCCTGGAGAAGAGAAAGCTCCAGGGGGACCTTCCAGCACCTTCCAGTACCTAAAGGTACCCCAAGAGAGCTGGAGAGGGACTTTGACAAGGGCCTGGAGTGACAGGACCGGGGGGAATGGCTTCACACTTGACATCTAGATGATGTTAGTAGAAATCTTTAAGGCAAGATCAATTTCATTAGAATTAAAAGCAGTTGAAAATATGGTAACACGTTTCAGTAAAAAAAATGGAATAAAGTCTGTCTTCATTCTGTTACTTTGAGGGCTGTGTGGAAACTAAGAACAGAGAATATAAGAAATGCAAGTGCATGTACAGTAATTTTCAAAAGTAATAATATTTTTTTAAAAAGCTGATTTAAAATGTCTGAAAGTTTGGAATTTGAAATTATCTGTGTGAAAGTAAGGCAAGGCTAAAAAGAACCAGTGCAAACTTAAGAGGACCACACCATGCAAATAAAAGGTAAATGAACACAGCCAAAAGAAAATCAGTCTATATACCTATCAAAACAAATTAAGGACAGTAAGAACAGATAAAAGTTTCCTTTTAGCAGAGGATTTTGTCAATTACAGAACTAACCAGCCACTGCTGAATAACATCCATGCTTGGATGAAAGATCGCTATCACAAATCAAGCTCTGTAGAGGAGCCACAAATAACTCTGTGCTCAATTCCTCAGTTATTTTGCATGAGCTGAGCTCATCCCTCCATTCTCCTCGTAGCCCCAAGTGCCTGTATAGTAGCTTTCTCATTGGGTCCCACCCCACATTTTTTACCTAATATCCTCTTTTCAAAAAGAATTAGCTGATGAAATGAGTACATTGGAGTCCTGTTTCTGTGTTTATCCCCTGCTTGCTCTGTTTATGTGTTTCCAAATATAGATTATCAGTTGCAGGTTAGGACTTCCCATCACATATGTGGGAGTACTTTCTGCTGAGCTACTTTCCTGCAAAGACAAGGCACTGAAGGCATTTTCTTCATAGGTGTTGAGTTTTGAACTTAAAAGTACTGGAGTATTTAAAAGTTATAGAGACCCTCTGAGGCAAAAGGAGGTTCCCTGCAGACTCATTGTTGGGGTTGTGAAGCTCTGGAATTACTACAGAGTTCTCCTGAGAGCTGTGGTGCTTTTTATTTAACACCTCCCTCTCTGAACCTGATGAAAACATGTGAAATGCATAAACCCATTTTAACTAAAATATCAGACCATGAACATATTTTACATCTAAGGGAACTGCAGTGATGCAGTTCTTCAGGACACCAATTGATACCTGTGTGAAAACCTTGCCTCGGTTTTCAAGAGAGCAGTTTTGGTCCTGCCAATATGAGCCAAGGTGCCACCAGAGTCCATTCTCCTCCTGCAGTTTTTCCTTCTGGCTTCTCTGCATTCAGACACTGAATCATCCACCTTCCTGTGAGATCACGTGCTCTATCCATGCCACAATCAATATCCATGTTTAGGATAGCAGTATGATAAGAAATATTTGATTTTGGAAAGACCTGCCTGGAAGTTGAAGAAAGCAAACACGAAAGCATCAGAGGGATTTCCACAGAGTATTAAACTGAAATACGTGGGCAAGAGTAGGCAGGTATTTAATCTAGGCTGCAAAGCATTTATAATTGCTAATTAAGCCCATTGAGGGCAAGAGTCAGCTTCATTTTGATCCAGTTGTACCCTCCTGGGAATATGACTGGCACTAAAAAAATCTGCTTTTGTGAGTCCAGTCACAATTACAAGACGGGGCTAATGCTGATGATACAGTTAGTCTGACAGATTGAAACAACTTTAGTTAATTATGATCTTAAAATCCCCAGAGACATTTTCTAAATGTCTTACTCTACGTTTTCCCAGGGAATTCTGGGATGTATTACTTTGTTAATTTTTTCTTACTTGTAAAAGGATTTTTTCCCTGCTAGTTCTATTAAATGACCTGTCAGAGGGAGTAATGAGATGAGTATTTAGTGATTAGTTTGTTCATTTTTCAGCGTGACCTAAACTGTGGTTTGAGTTTTAATTGCATCACCCCACAAAGACTTAAAACTCAAATTATTTGGCACTTAAGAAAAAAAAAAAAGGTAGAGAGGATAAAAACACACATATGAACTTAAAGTAATCTGTGGACATTTGAAGGGTTTGGATGAGAGATGTTGCCACACAAACAGTAGATCCAGAAATATCTCAGATATGAAGAAAATTAACTCTAGCCCAGACAAAACCAACACAAGAGATAATAAAACCTACAAATCTGGGTAGTATCCACTGCAGTTAATTTTGAGCATCTGGCATGTGGACCTTTATCTCTGGAATACTGTTTTAGGTTGCATTTCTAAACAATGGAACAAAGAATGGCTTTTACTACTTTCTAACAGGGACAAATAAAACATGTTATCAAACTCCCACTGTCTTTTCTTCATTGGCTGCAAACAACAACTTGAGAAGCAGCTGAGCTGTCGTTCTGGATGTCTGAAACAGAAAGAAAGGTATCCAGTGAGGAATTTTAAAAAGAGGTTAAGGTCCTCCTGAGGAAATATTACCTACTGCCATCCCCTACTTTTGCTTTCTTTGAGGACTTTTAGAACACGAGCGAGAGTCTTGACGTGTCAGAAAGAGTTAATAGCCCCTGGAAAAAGAAACAACCTCTCCCAATCTGACACCACTGAACACATGGTGAAAGTCTGCACCACTGATCTCAGGTCTGCTGCTGGCAGCAAAAGCTTTGGTTCTGTGTCTTGCTCTCACCTTGCAGCCAGGAAAGCCATGAAGATTGATTGAGTCAGTCAAGGACCGTGTTATCAATTTGCTGTTTAATTGACTTCTTCCCATTCTCAGCACTGTTAAAATTCAGATGTGTACATTCTATCTATTAAATAGATAGGTGCCAGGTATAGCATATTTTCAACCTCATAGAAAATGTAGGGTTTGTTCAATATCTGAGCAGTTTCCTGTATTTACCATGGATCACCCTACCTTTTCTTACTATGCTGAGAACCAGGTCCAGAACAGGCAATGTGTTTATCTGCTGGTGTATATACACAAATTTTTGTATTTACAACGTCAATCATGATCCATTCTCCTGAATCACAAGCGCTCTTAGTGCTGTTCTGCTGAGATTCATCACAATATATCACACAGTTAGAAAATGCTCATTAAAACAATAAGAGAAAATACTAATCTTGACTCCTAGTGGCAAGTATTTTGGAGAGAATATCATTGTTTTGGCCAAAACCAAATCAGTAGTAAAGACACAATCTGTCCTCATCCTGCAATCCAGGCAAAATGGAACTGCTGAAGAACTTTATTCTTTAGTTCTCAATGACATTCGGGAAGATTTGGACCATATTAATGTTTTCTTTATGTTCTATTTCTATCACCTAAATCCCTAAACTTGGAAATTGCTTTACCTGTAGCAAACACATGATCTAAGAAATTAATCAACTTTTGATTTTCCAAACACATGAACTAAGACATTCAAATTTAGCATGCTTTGTAGCAAAAGATTCACTGCAGAGCTGAAGAAAAGGAAAAAATAATCCCTTCTGATCTTACTACTTTACATCATGCCACTGAGTTTCTTTTAGTGCTGTTCACCTTCCACCTGCCAGTGTGACAAAGAATCTTCCACATGAGGAGTTTTTATGTGGTTTAACATAACAAGTGGAGTTTTTTCCTGAAAAATCTAGGAAATACAGAGATTTGATGATTATCATAGCATGGTTTTTGTGCATTACATTGAAGTCAGCTATCACTACAATATACGGAGCTGCTTTCACTGGAATTTGTCTTCCCTCAAGGCACAAGCAGAGGAACACAACAGTGTGGCATTTCCTTGTTCCACATTCCATTGTAAAGAAAATCCTGGCTTTATTTTGGTGCTGTGGGCAAAAGAGATATCAAATAGATGCAATTAAGCAAATAATTACAACAACAGCTTGTTAAAAAACTTGTAGAACACATACTCCTAGTCTGCTGGCAGAACTGTATGGGAAACTGCGGAAAGAAATATGCCAAAACCTGAGGTGCCTCTAGAAGAACAAGTTTCTCTCAAAAACCAAGGTTTGCAGACTCTCAGAGGAATAAATGAGCCTATATTTTATTTTTGCTTTTTTGTGTCATGGAAATAAGAGCAACTCCATTTTAGTAAGATAAGAGTGATTAACCCTTTTTTAGCAATGAAGACAAAATGCATGTAAGGAATCATCAATTTGAATTTGGCTTTCTTAATCCATGTCAAACACTGCCTTCAAAATTGGCTGTCTTGACTAATTTGGTTTTGCTGGAGACTCTGTAAATAAATGTCCATAAGAAAAGATGCTCAAAACTCTAGAAATGAAGTCAGACTGACCTAGAAAAAACTTCTGGGGAAAAAAAAAAAAGGTCAGTGTTGACTGCTAATGGATCTCCCTCTTTGTAATTGTTTCTGAGGATCTTATTAATCAGTCTTCTTTGAGAACGTTATGGGGGAAAATGGAAGTCACTTCATCACCACAGCCTCTATTCTGGTGCAGATGATCCATTTCATGTGCCATAACAGAATCCTAAAATGGATTGCAGCCTAGGAAAATATGGAAGGGAAGAAGGCTAACCTTCAATTACCATGATTGGACTACAAAGGAAAAATAGATCTAATTTTTTTTAAAGTGCTTGTGTTTCATTTTGTGGGGATTTACAAAAACAAAACAAAACAAACAAACAAAAAAAAAACTCCTAACCACAAGTACTTGAGATATTTCATATTGCTGTCTCTCCAGTATCTTTTCCTAAAATCCTGTTTAGGTCAGAATCACTTGGTCATTGAAACCACTCTCTTGCAAGGAACTAAACACTCTGGAAATGCCAACGCTACAAATTTAGAATAAGAATAATCTGGAAGAAGTCATATGAGACTAATACGTTCAAAGCTTTTCCAGAACTTAAAAACCCACTGAATTAGGAGCAGTTGCCTGCATGTTGGAAGATCAGACATCAGAGCAGGGTGAAGGACTTTGTTTCTCTCTTCTCAACTGTTTCTGATCACTGACCTGTTGTTAACAGGCTGGGAGCTCCCTGCTCATGTAAATGGTGCCATGGTCTCATGGCCTATGTCACAGGAGTAGCACAAAAGGGACACTTGTCTTGCATCAAATCTCTCATTCTGAGCAGGTCCAGTGTTACCAAAATAAGGACTTTTGTTATGACCTAAGCATATTATCAAATTTTTCATGTTTTCCATAGGACTCTTCCCTCACAATTTACCAAGATATCTCTTTGCTGTTAAACTTTATCACTTGCTAATGCGCTGAAAGCATTTCTGAAGCTGAAAAAAAAACCCAAAAACAAAACTATCCCAAATTTAGTTCAGTTTTGCTTTTGCACGTAAAATAACTAGATTAATAACAATCACTAACTTTCACGCCCACCTTGTCTTGTAATTTGTTTAGCAGATGCCCTCTTTTTTTGACTGTGAAAAATAAAGTTTTCCATATCTTTTTGCACTCGTATAAAGCAAAAATAACTCCACTGAAGTCAATGCCTGTAAAATGGCAGATGGTAACAATCAAAGGGGAAAAAACATCTTCTGCTCTTTGCAGGAACGTTCAGTACATGGCAGGTACTTCCCAAATATCCAAAAAGAAGAATCTTATTTCCTCATTTCCTGCCCATGCCAGGGTATTCCTACATGTAAAAATAGGATAGGGGTGAGTCCTTACACCTTCCACAAGCAGAGGTTTTCAAAAGCATGTCAGCAATTCTATCAGAGTTTGTTCTTCTATTATGCTATCCATGCATTCTAATTAAAACAGGGATGTCCCTGGCAGGGGATTTGCAATAAGATGATCTTTAAGGTCCCTTCCAACCCAAATCATTCTATGACTCCATGACCCTGTGTTTAGGATAACACTAAAATAGGCAAAAGCTGAGAAAGGTGATCAAACAGGAAATGCTTGAGTCCATTTTGTGTGAGGCTGTTGTAACCAGTGAGAGAAATGAATCCTTCTGAGAATTTTAGTATAAATAGAAGAGACAATCAAATCACAGAGAAAGTGTTTGCCAGTGGTGAACAGGTTAGAAAGAGCAGTGAAACTACTGAAAGGCAAAGAGGGAAACAACTCTGTGTGAAATGGTTATGGCTTGTGGAATATACAATTTCCTCCAGACTTAGCAGATGTATACTCAGTTCCAAAATCTCAGAATTTCCTATGTGAAACGGGGTGATTCACATAATCTATCTGTATCTAGGTTTTCCATCTGTAAAATGAAAAAAGAAGGGATAAGAGCCAAAACAATTTAGGTCATATGAAAGCAAAAATTGCATCTTGCAAGACATATGTAGCAATCTTAGTAATCCTTCTAATCTACTCAGAGGCTTTGGCTGAAACACTCTCCTCAGTGTTACACAAAATACTTTAAAATAGTTGTGAACAGCTGGAAGGAGACCAGAGAAGAGAAGCAAAAATGATCCTAGAAATCTAGAAAATTACACTCACAGGATGCTGAAGAAAATGTAATTTTTGAATCTTGAGAAAAGAGGGAACACAGAACCCAAGAGCAACAAGCTAACTGTAAAAATTTATAAAGGCAACTGCCGGGAAAAAAAATTAAGAAGAAGAAATAAAGTGTTCTCCATACTGTAGTGGATAGGGCAAGCAATAATAGTCAAATATCAAAAGAAGGACATCTGGAAATTTAGATTAAATTTCCGTTGATAGAGCTACTGAAGCACAAGTAAATATTGTATGAGTAAACTGCAAAATCTTCATTAAAGGAGGCTGTTATCAAACAGTTTGACAGAAACTGGCCAGGAATGGCACGTTGAGGAGCTGCCGCTGACATTAGTATGACCAAAGTTAAATATTTATATATTAAAAAATTAAGTTGCAGATCATCCTCAAGCATTCACGATCCCAGTGTTGCGTGCCAACAGGATCTCTGCAGTTGTGTCAGGAAATGTCAGTCTACTGAAATTTCATAGACTAAAAGACAAAGGTATCCTTCACTTCATTTCATTTCCGTTTACTTTTTAAATGGAAATTAATTTAATTTTGCTACAGAACCACTTCCCTCTTTAATATGTTTTGAATGCATAGCTATTACTGAAGGAGATGCTTCATTAAAATCTGCCTGTTTTGTTTTAGAGTAAAACTCATAAAATTTGCAAGATTTCATTTAATCAGTTAAGTTGGAAATTAACGTCAGCACTACTTTCTTCCTCTTGTTATTAAGGGAATTGGACTGTTAGTAATTTCTTTACTATTTAAATTTAGTCTGGAGATATTTTCAAATAAACCATCAGTATTTTCAATAAAGGAAAGAGCTTTGAATTTCAGAGGTGAATCTTGCAAATAGTAGGCCATTATGGTCAAGACACTTTTTATTTCCTTTGAGAGATGAGTCTACATGGCACAGGGATTTAAATTATGAATCATGGATTGCACAGTAGAAAAAACGAATTCTAATAAATTGGATTGCTAACATATTTTTGAACCCCTGTTTGTGAAAGGTGTAAGTACTCAGCTATATCCTATTTGTGCATGTAGGAATCAAAATATCTATGAAAAGAAACACAAAGTCAACAGGACCTTGACAAAGTCCTGGCAGAACAGAAATAGCTCCTCTTCACTGCAAGGCAGCTCTGTGCTCCGTCTACCTCTGACTAATTTTCTTTATTTCAGTGCTGAGAAGTGTTTCCTCTGTGCAGTCAGCCACTGCCAATGGAGGCAGTGAGTGCTCCCTGGGCTGAGGGTGATGTGCCAGGTGCATTCAAGGAGGCACTCTCTCCCTTCCTGAGGAATCCATTATTTGCAATTGGTCATAGATATGACTGATTTTAACAGTGTCCCCTCAGGGTCACAGCTCTTTTATTTCTAAAATTATATTGCCAATAATTGTATTACCAGAATTTTTCAGTTTCTCTTTTTCTTTAATTCCATTTAATCTGATTTCAGACTGCATATTAGTTGCAATAATCAGGGTATTCAGGACAAAGGCCTAGAACAGTTCTTGTTTCTCTATCCTCCTCTCCACCATGGGAACAGAGAGGGTCTTTTGGGGTTTCTTCTTTCAGATCACAGAGCGTTAAGGTAAAAAAGAATCACAGAGTCACAGAATACCCTAATCTGGAAGGGACCCACAAAGATCATCCAGTCCAACTCCTGACCCTGCACAGCACCATCCCCAAGGGTCACACCAGGTGCCCGAGAGCATTGTCCAAACACCCCTGGAGCTCTGTCAGGCTTGGGGCTGTGACCACTGCCCTGGGGAGCCTGTTCAGTGCCCAGCCACCCTGTGGGGGAAGGACCTTTTCCTGATATCCAACCAAGGACACTTGCAAAGAAAAATTGTCTCAAAGACTCCAGAACAGTGATAAAAGCTGAACGACAGCTAAAGCTAACACCATTCAGCCATCTCAGAATTCTGTGCAGTTTTTCCTAGAGTCTGTAGACAGACATTTCTTCGCTGTTTGGCAAGGAACTGGCCGTGTTGCCTGGTTCTGATGCCAGGAGGCATGGCTGAGCTGATGTCCATTTGGCTAAAACCTCTTTCCCTCTCTCAAAACAAGAAAACCAAATCCCTTCAGGGCAGCGTGTTCCTACTGCATGCAGGAACTGTGTTCTATCCCAAGCATGTCCAAAATTGTATTTGTTGGCATGGGCCAAAATCTTACCTCTGCGTGTGGACAGACCCATATCCAGGCTCCATTTACCTTACTGGTATAACCCAGATTTCCTGTCCTGAGCTTGTTTGAGTTATTCCTTTCTTGAAACCTGCTTTGATTATTTAGGTGATGAGCACTTGTGACAGCACTTTTTACACACTGGCACAGTAAGTAATAATTTGGAATATAACAATGAGTTATATTACCCATAACTAGCAAATTACATTAATTCAGATATCTTGATAAGGACCAGCTTTGTCAGTGCTGCAGATCAAATGGCCTGACATAGCCAGGATTTACATACAGAATAACTGCTTGGGACACTTAGGGAAAGGCTTTGGTCATAGGGAAGGTTTCAGTGAAACACAGTTAAAGGAACTGAAGATGTGAATAGTCATAGGGGTGCCTGCACTGGTTATCAATAAAACATCTTAGGTTTCTTCTAAAAAACTGGTTACTCATTTAGTACCCCCGAATATCCATGTTGAAACATGTACTTTGTCCTCTGGGCTAGAATGACAAATATAATATTATATTTCTTTAGTGTTCCTGCTTGTACTTTGTAAGTACTTTTGAATATGAGATTTCTACATAGTGTCTGACTGTCCAAGACTTGGATAAAATACAAAAACCACTACACATTTCAAAAGCAACTTGTCTGACCACAGAACCTTAGCTATGTCTCCCACCACTGGCCTTACTGATGGGATTCATCTCTTTTCTTCTGCGCTTTTAATTTTTAACAGAATTTAGACAGAAATAAATCACTCTATTTCTGGCTTGTTTACACTTAGATTAAGTATTTGAATTGCGGTACCTTTGATAGAGAAAATGCTGCTGTCTGAAATAGCCCTTGGGCTTTTTGAGTAAAACACTGCTGTGGACAAATCACAGCCAGGATTACTTCATCAGCCAGAAAGATTTTCCCTCATGCATGTGGAGTGTGACCAACAGGTTATCTGGGCACTTAGACTTTAATGTACCTATTCCTAGACAAACAAAAAAACTCAGTTATTTAGCCTCTGTATGGAAATAGCTGCTATTGCAAAACAGAGATTTAAAATGTAAATTTTACTCGACCTCTCAGCAATGTATCATCTGACCTGAGAAAAATGAAGTCCCATACATTAACTTATGTGGAATTGCACAGAAAAGTATGGAATGATTTATTATTTTTCTACCTGCATTTTTCAGCAGTATTTGTTATTCATAGCAATAGAAAATCATGCAAGTAATATACAGATAGACTTTAACTAATATAGGAAATATATTGACTCAATATGTTAACACATTGTTCTTCTCTCTGTCTAACATAGAATTTCTTCTGCAAATCCCATGTGTGGCTGCCCACTATTCCTTTCAGACTCCAGGGTCTTCAAAGTGTGTCTTTGCAGCACCTCAGCTGTCTAGACCAGACTAATAGTAACCATTAATTACTGCTATTCAATAAGTTATCATGCCTCAGCTGAGCTATGGAAACCTGCAGCAACGGTGCTCTGGTGTCCTAAAACAAGAAATAATGTATATTATCTCACATATGTCATGGCCTAAGAATATATGTACACACAATCATTTGCCACAGCTCTGCTGATGAATGGTAACTAATTAAATAGCTGTAATTTGAGTGGTACCTCATTAAGCAGCTGTAACTCTACTTTCTATCTCATTTTTCTGTTTGTGAAACAGAAGCATTTAGTGTCTTGTGATTAATAGGATGGTAGTTCACCAACACGGGACCTCTCAGGTACACAACAGGATCTGTGTTACAGGTTCTGTGTTACAAGGATGAACATTCCAAAAAACCTCAGTGGGATTTTTGCTTCATAAAAATAAAATAAATTGAACTAAATTTTGCCATAAATAATTAAGTCTTGACTTAAGATGAGGAGATTGTGAGAAAGAACTTAGATAAAGGGGAGAGATGAAAACATGGAACTTTAAAAAGTTCCAAATCAATTGGTGACCTTATTATATGCTATTTAAAGATAAGAGAATTTGCTGACCTGAAAATGGAAGTAAAAGTGAAGACTAATAATCCACAATTGCACAAACCAGAAAGAAATTTCTGTAATGTCTTAATTTGTAACTGTGAATGATACTCAATAAGACTCTCATTTTTCTTGACAAAGGCACAAGTCTGCACTGCTATCACTTATTGTTAGCCTCTTTATTTGCTTAGTACAAGGCAAATTTGAATTAAGAGCCTATTTTTCCCTCTTCTATGTTGTTTGTTTTTCAAATGAATTTATGTTCACAGTGGGAGGCATGAGAAGCCATGGATTTTGCCACAGAGAATAGCAAGTGAACAGCAAATTTCCTTTTTGGTTCCCTACTGATTTTCCAGAAGTAAAAAGATCATTTAGTCACCGTGCACATTCAGTTCCCATCATCTGTGGCCCCAACGGGGCAGGTCAGTAAAATGTCAGCAGTGCTGCCAGTGAGTGCTAAACATGCTGCCGAATTTTTTGGGGGGTGCTGTGGATCTTCAGCTTTAATTCTCAAGTAAAAGCTCCCACTGCTGCCATGCTCTTTGCAGGCTGTCTCACTGATTTGCCTCTGGTTGACCTGGTCTCTTCTCCTGGTCCCTCACTGTTTCTGTCTCTTGTGAAACCACCAAGGCAGTGATGACTTTAGCTGTATGCATGCAAAGTGCTGAACTTATTGTAGGATTTCTTTTAAGAAAAAAAAAAAACAACCAAAAAACCAAAAAAATAACCAAATCTTCATCACTCATTGTTACAAATTGGTTTTACCTGAGTAGAATTAAGTATAAGAATGAGGCTTTGCTTAACCCCTCTGTGCTGTCACGATTTGTGTTGCTCTCAGTGTCAGCAGATGAGGTTTGTTCACAGTCTCAACAGAAGTCTTGTCTGTCAGGTGGCTTTGGCACCAGTGAACACACCTGATTCCCTTCCTTGCCTCTGTACAGATGTGATTTTCTAATCTCTGTATTTTTTAGCAAGTTTTAGTTTATGAAGGTGATCTGGTATAACGGAACAGGCACCTGCAGAGACTGGGACACTCAGCATTTGTTTTTTAACACTGGTCTATCCACAGCTTTTGTAGCTTGCTAGCATTCCATGGCACAAAGCAACACCCAGCTTTCCCTCAGCACACTCCAAAAAACAATTATCATTCCTTATAATGAATTCCTTAAAATAAGATGCCAGCTCAGATTGGGCAGACAGGTTATGGGCATGCTGGGGTGTTAAATGCACCTGAGATTGTTGTCTCACAATAAGGCATGTAAATAAACCCTCTTCCTCCTCCCAAACTGCAAATTTCCACACAAACTATGGACCAAAACAGTTCCAGAGATGAGCAATTAAAGCACATCTACAGTCAGGTTCCAATGTCAGGAATATTCCCAAGTATTGCTTAATTCATTTGTATAAATGTTAATAAAGTGTCTACCAGCCATACGGGATTCCAGAGTTTTGATAACAAAGTGATCTGCATAAAATAATATGTCCAAATGCTCATAAGTAGATTTGGGATCCAAGCTTTTTCAGCTTCCCATCAAAGCCTCTGAGCTATTCAGCAAATGAAGGCTGCCTGTAGTTGACTTCAAATAGTTGCTTTTTCTAAATTAAGGGCTGTGGATCCCAGTTAGAGGGTAACAGCTTCTTCCAGCCCTGAAAAAGGCCAGCCTAAGACATAAACCACAGCACCGACACAGCCACTTGATTTTGGGCATTTTCCTAAAGACTTGGTGCCTGCAGAGTCTTTCCATAGCCATGGGGGTCATGCAGCCAGTGTGGGACAGAAATCTCCACCCAGAACCAGGGTGTCCCATTGACTACTGGAACAGAGCTCAGGGTGACCAATTTCCTCAGCTGACATCTCAGTTAAATATTAAAACTTAGGTGCAATGATTCTCTCTTCTATAGATCAGGGTCACAGGAAAAAAGAAACACTTCCATGTACAAATTCAAACAAATCAGGATCAAAGTTTTTTATTGATTGCTTAACAGTACATAATTAACAGGCAACAAGTAAATTCTGCACCTTGCATAAATATCAGCAATACAGCAGATAAAACCCAAACCTAGTCACTTACAGAATATTGCTGGATCTCTATAATTTTCTAAATAGCAAGAAAGTCCCCTGGGATCACACCTGTACATTAAAGTTGGGTCCCTACATATTGCATCCCATCAAGCCAGGGCAGGCTGTTCCACTTTTAATTTTTATTTTCAAGCTGACTCTTCCTTTCTTTTTTTTTCTTTTTTTTTCTTTTTTTTTTTTTTTTTTCAAAAAATGTGTTCATACTTCCCTGGTTTAATTTCTGTTTGATATAGCTGATAGTTTTCTTCGCTTTTAGGGCTAGCTCTTTGGGGGAAAAAACTTGGACAATTATGTGTGCTCTGTTCCTACACATCCCTGCCTCAGCAGCTTTTTTTTTCCATGCCCTATCACCAGGTAGTGGAGCAGGTGAATTCCCCCATCTGATGTGGTTTATTTGGTTTGTGCTTCACAAAAACATCTCTCAGGCAGCAGTGTTTGCAAATGGTGTTGTTCACACT
The DNA here is from genome assembly GCA_013397115.1 of Edolisoma coerulescens. Lineage (NCBI taxonomy): Eukaryota > Metazoa > Chordata > Aves > Passeriformes > Campephagidae > Edolisoma > Edolisoma coerulescens. The sequence continues at coordinate 73,048 of VWZW01007759.1, read as the reverse complement.
GCCAGCAGAAATTCAACAGAAAACAGATGCTGTATGTACAAGATTCTCATTCGGGATCTTGGTCATTTATTGTTTACACACTTGAGCCATGACAGAATGAGAAGAAATTAGTCCCGACTATTTTCAGTGAAAAAACTGAATGAAGAAAATCAAGGTCTTTGACAATTTTATTGATATTTTGCCCTGTATCATAAAGGATCATTATTTCTTTAGTTCCTTCTGAGTAAAATGTAAAAATTACTATATGAAAAGATTTCATTTTAGATCCATGGTTTAATATTTGTACAATTTCCAGACAAAGCTTGCCATGAATAATTAGGTGATCTTCTTATATTATTTTCAGACAAGCAATTAGTACTTCCAGTTCCCAATTTAAATTAAATGTGGATATGCATACACGTGGTTGTACGTGAATGTGTGTGTATATGTACATAAATAGGAGAATCCCATTCAGAAGATACACATCCCCCCCAGAAATCCCCAGAAAAAACCCCCAAAAAACCAAAAAACCAACCAAACAAAAAAGAAACCGACCAAAAAAAAAAAAAGAAAAGAAAAGAAAAGGGAAAAAAAGAAAATAAAAGAAAAAAGAAAAAGAAAATAAAAGAAAAAGAAAAAGAAAAAGAAAAAGAAAAAGAAAAAGAAAAAGAAAAAGAAAAAGAAAAAGAAAAAGAAAAAAACAACCAACTTTCAAGTCTTTCTTCAAATATGTGAACAAGTGTGAATTTGAGGTACAGCATAAAGTGGATGGCATTGCTGCAGGAAAAGAAATAAGTAATAAAGAGGTAGGACCAGAATACCAGAAGTGACTACTAGGCAAGAGTGCTGTCTTCTTTCAAGTGCCTGAAGTCGCTGTCAGTTTAAGAGAAAACAAATGAAACAAGTACAAACCCTAAACGACTTCACCCTGCTCAGGTTCCTCAGGCAAAAATAGAAAAATGTCAGGACTGAAGAAGAAGATGAGCCCATACTCATGACCAGGAGGTTTTCAAGCCAGAAGGCAGAAAAGGATCCCTTTGTGTCTGAAGAAGCAGAATAAATCTCACGTGCTTCAGCCTTGAGAGTTTTGAGTTAGTTGTTTCTGTATTCAAGAGGCTTTAAACACACAAAAACACCCAAGCTTTGTTTGAGCTGATTTTATTTGTTTCTGTTTGAAACTAAAGAAGAAACCAGTTTCATTAATCTAAACAGTCAGGTTTTGCTGGCTTTGGGATTTGTTTAGCAGAACCAGGGGTACTGATACACAGTTTGGGACTAAGATTTATCTCCAAGTCTCTAACAAATAAGATTTTTCTACCTCTTATACCCAAAACCCTAAAGGGAGGGGTTTTTTTACTACAATGCTTATTATGCATGCCTCAGATGAGAAACCAGCTAAGTGGGCAGTCTCCAGAGGCCAAAGCCTGCTGGAATTGAGAGCAGTGAAATCTCGGTGATGCTCTGGGCTACAAACTCATCCCTTTGCCCTGCAGAGGGCCCAGATGCATTTTTTTGCGTCTTGCAGCACAGAGTCCTCACCACTGTGCTCCCCTTTCACCAGTGGATATGACTGGCAATAAGTCATCATAAAGCAGGTATAATGTTGAATTTGGAACTAGCATTAAAATTTACTGTATTAATTGGGGTATATTCAAGTAGCCACTCATCCCTTCTAAAACCATGGCCTAGTTAAGAACATCCATGAAGGAAGGCAGCCTGGAGATTCTCAGTTTTGGCCATATTTTTCCTGTGAGAGTTAATCAGGAAGGAGGAGACACCTCCCATGCCCCCTGCTTTTCTTGTTCCTACAAGATGGATTTGAGACATAATGGAAAATTTCATGTCCACCACAAATACTTGAGTGTTACAGCTTAATTATAAGTTTTAAATATTATTGTTCACTTATCCCTCATTAATTGTATCCCAAGATACCAAGTGAGCTCATGATTTAGGTGAACATACAAGGCCAGTTTAGGCCATTGAATAACCATTGGAGAGGCCAGGTAATTACTGTACTTTTTGTTTCTCCAAGATTTACTGGTACAGACAGATTATTCTCCATTTTCAGAAATAGCAACCATTCCCAAAACCGACACAGGCTGTTCACCAGTGGACCCTGCACTTCTGCCTGTAGGCAGGGAAGGTTGGCAAGTGCTGGGCGTGCACAGGGATTCTGTGAGGAGGAATTTTCAAATCCTTTAGTCTTTCCAAATAGAAACCCAACTGGACCAGCAAATGCCTTAGAGCAAAAGGAATCATGGCCAACATCTCCCTGCAGAACTGCTGAGTCTCCTTTTCTCTGAGTCACGACAAAACTGAATTTTCATGTGGTTAAAAGCCATTTATTAGCTGGGGTTTAAATGGCCTACCATGGGATGGGGAGAAGGCTGCACTCAGATGTCAAACTACAGAGCCAGCTCAGATGGGCGCTGGAGGCTGGTGACACACGTCTCAAAATCCGCTGCTGGAGGGTGGCTGGAGGATTATTGTTTTAGGCAAGAGATCAGTCAAAGGTTTGAGATGGTTTGCCTGGTGGTAACAGTAATTATACCAATGAGACTGGAGCGACTCATTCCCATGGCAGCAAGGCAGCCCCTCTCAAGGCTGCAGGGAATCTAAAGGTCACCCAATTTTCAATTAATTCATTTAGGGGGGCTGACACATTTTTTGTGGCTTTGCTGAACTGTTAGGAGGGTTTACTTTCCTGGTTTTGCTACCTTTTTCTTTATTGTGGGTTTTTGGTTTATTTTTATTTGGTAGTTTGTTGTTTGGGGTTTTTTTGTTTGGTTTGCTGTTTGGGGTTTTTTATAATCAAGATTCACCCTTCCTCTGCATTGTACCTGGGTTTTCCCTTTCAATAGGAACAAAAAGGATACATTTGAGTGTCCTTATTTATGTACTGATGCACTTTATCTTCCAGTCCCAGAAGTCCTAAATAACAGTATTGACTTAAAAATTTCTTTCTGATACATCTTGATAAGTTTAGGTACTTGCATATTTCTTGACAAGGTATTCCAGATGTCTGATACATGTGGGGAACATCATTCTGCTCATTTTCATGGACTTCAGATTATTCAGAAAAGAGAATTAATCAGTGGTTTGCATTTCTTCCAGATGGGAATCTGAAGAAATAAAATTATTTTACTAAGGGGTGAGGAAGGGGGAAATTCCCATTTGAAAAATCACAATTTCTGTCTAAATGACACTACATTGTATGATTAAGTTGTAATAAATTGTTTTTAAACACCTTATTTTTCCATTACTGAAGGTGGATGTGAAAGCCATGTGCAATAACCAAGCAAGCCACTAGATTTGAATCCTGGCCCCACAGAATCCCAGAGCTATTTAAAAGCAGTGTGGATGTGGCACCTGGGGATATGGTTTAGTGGTGACCTTTGCAGTGCTGGGAGAATGGTTGGGCTTGGTCATCTTAGAGGGCTTTTCCAACCTAAATGTTTCTATAATTTTATAAGAAAACAAGAGAAATTATTGTTGAGAAATTCTAATCAGGCAATAAAAATCACGAAACACTGCTGGGCAGTTGTAACTAAAGGGTACTCATTACTGCACCTGAAATTGGGAATGAAACTAATTTCTGCAGAAAGAAATTTTCTAAATATTGGTCATTTTTATTTTGCTTGTTTTGACAGGAGTCAGTTCTTAATTAGTTTTCTAAATAGAACCAGTGGAAAAAGGCTACTACTTTAAATCTGTTGAATACAAAGTCTTTGACATATGTACTTTAATGAGGCAAATATTCTCCCCACAAAAATCACTATGACAAAGCCAATGTTAATGCAGTTCCCTTCATTTCAGAGAGTCACAAAATGCAACACTCATAAAATTAAAGTGTCCTTCCCTTCACTTTTCAAACCATTAAGAGGAGGGCTGCAATCCAAAGAGCCCTCTCACCAGAAGGTTTCTCACTGAGGACCCTCCCTCCTGAGAACTCACCTCCTCGTCAAACCTCCCTGAGAAAGCAAACATCCAGTTCAATTAAAACAAAAACTCTCGCTTCCCCCTTACACACTAATCTGTTATGGCACTAAGAGGATTTAAGAAGGTGTGAAGTAAATGGATTTTTATGCTCTCACTGGAGCAGCTCTAGCTGATTTTCAAATGCAATGTGATCATTGTCTTTAGTACTTCAGGGAAATTTTAAGAGGGGAGTTCTTCACTAATTTCAATCTAATAATAATAGAAATAATATCCAAGAATCAATACTGTTCTTATTAGATTAACCTTCACTGGCTACTGTTGTAGTTCTCTGGTATTTGAATGTGCAGATGGTTTCAAATCTTCATGTTTATTTAGGGAGAAGCCTTTGCTTCTCTTCTTTGTACTCATAGCTATTGACCTAGCCCCTGAATAAAACCATTCCACTTCCAATGTTATGACACATCAACCAAGAAAGGAGAAAAAAGGTGAAAAAAATAAACTACAGGTTTTTTGGTTCTAAAGCAAAATATTCCATTAATGCTTCTCCCTCTCTGTAGAGGATGTTGCACCATTTAGGTCAATTAAGAGGAGGTTTTGAAGGATATTACAGCTGCAGTCGCCCTATCAAAATAAAGGCTGATGCCTCTGATGTTGAATTTACATTTGTCACTGTGTAGCCACCTGCTAAAATAGCTTTTCAAAGCCTTTCAGATTCCATAAGTGTCTCTAACTATTCTGATAAGGAGCTCTCCTTATCCAGATTAGCTCCAAATACAAATAATTTTATTTTTCTGCACATCTCTGAGGGCGAAGTTAAGCTGTTGACCTCCAAATAGCTTGTTTCCCATTTAATTCCATTTTCTGTTTGCTCTGTGACAAGCACAAGAACAGCCTGTTTCAGGTATTTTTGGTCTTTACCTCTGCCTTGACAGGAGGAAGTCAAATGTAAGTACCAATAGTGAGAAAGGCCACATTGCAGGGCTCACAGTGATAAGGTTTTCCTACAGAGAAAGCAAATAGGTAGATAATTACCTGAATATTCTCAAGTAGCTCAAATGTATTCTGAACAGGGAAGTATTTCTGCAGGAAGCAATCTCAGCATGGCTTTACAGTTGCAATAAGCAAACCGTACAATACACACAGTACAATGAGACAGAAAAACAAAGTGATTGAATACAACCTTTAAAATTCAAGAGAATAGGATTTGTTTCTGCATGTGGTCCACTTGTAATATCAGCAATTCTTCTTGGCTCTTACAGAGCTTTTTTCATCAAAATGTCTCAAAGAACATTATAAAAAGGTGTGATATCCCTTTCTGTAAAATTGAAATAAGACTTGTATGAGGGTACTCATCAGTCACTTCCATCAGGCAATAATAAAAACCACTTCTTGAAAATTTACAGTGTTCCTGACATTTGGCAAAGCTGCTTCTCTCTATTACCTCCTCAGAAACCAGCCAGGAACTACTTCATTGAAATAACTGTAATTACACCTCTGAAACACAGCGTTGTGTAGGACTCATGGCCTTCTATCCTTAAAAGCAGAAGCCTTGTGCTGTGCCCACCCACATGGCTCAAAGAACAAAGGGACTGAGGGCATCCCAACAAGGCTTCCTAGAGTGTCTCTTAAGTAATGACTAGTAAGTATAGATTAGGGTCCATATTTGAAAAGGAGGAATTCATTCTACCCTATAAACCAAAGATCTCCATAATTTATGTCCTATGCTCTTTAGTTAACTCCACTTTAAGCAAACTATTTCCTTCACTGTAAGAGAATTTGATTGCTGAAAGAGCAAAAAAAGCAGACTGCATTTTCCTGTGAAGTTAAATATCCAGTTGTATTGCTTTGCTGGATCACTCAATTCTTCTTTAAAATAAAACACACATTGAGAGCAGAGCCAATCAATTACAGACACCGACCAGCAAACCTTTCTAATCAGAAGTGAAGCCTCACATTTCTCTCTCGGCATTTAGGAGATTGCTCTGCAACCCTCTCACTTTAATTGTATTCATCTCCTCTCGTATCTGATGAGTTTATGCAAGCAAAAAGAAGGGAACAGATGATGTGGGATGTGCAGGGCTTTCAGAATGAAAGGTTCAGAAATTCTGCTGCATGGAAATCAGGTAAAAGCATTTTCTCTAGAGAGGTCAGGCAATCTGCAATATGGGATGAAAGCAGAGATGGATTTTATTTCACGATACAAATTTATGGCTTTCTTCCTCATCAGATTTCATCATCTTCTTAAAGGGAAAAAAAAAAATAGGCAAACAAAAAGATGGGCAAAACTGTAATGTGCCATTAAAAAAAAAAATAGAAGAAAGGATAAAAAAGTGTTGAGTTGCCTGGTGTATGGAATGTGAGTTCTTATGCCTCACTTCTTATCACTTGGCTGAACTACACTATCAGTTTCTCTCAGCAGGCACTGGGTCTGTGTGTTTGCAAGGTTTTTTATTCACTTATGGTGCTCTGGCAATAATAGGCCTTCATGGAAGTACTTCATAGAACAGCAGGATACTCTTCAATGTATCTTAACAGAAATTCATGCTGGTTTCTGTCTTGTTTCTAGGAAAAGAAGCACAGATGATTATGTAAACTGCCTCAACAGGTGCATTCCAGGGGAATGACCACTACCTGCAGTGCAAAAATTGTGTTACTTTGGTGGCACTACAGAAAACTGCGTTCAGTGGTTTTGGGTGAATCCAGATGAAAGAGTTGAACTTTTTGTTTATTCAAAGCTGCACTGCAGAGAGTTGTTAGGTTCAGGAAAGGAAAAGCTGTCATTTGCCATGTAAACAGGAGTTTCTGGACTGCCAGGATTGCAGTGAGAACCAGAGAGATGCAATCCATGGGAAGCAGGGAGAGTTCCTTGTCCTTGATAGGAAGCCAAATAGCACCTGATGGAAAATGCCTTCAGTGTCAGTAGGAAGGGAGATCTGTGACTACCCCTAAATTTCACTGAAATGCTGAAGTTTAGAAATACTGCTCTGGTCACAGCTCCTCCCTTGCCTGCCACGGGGTAATAAATAATGCCCAGGTTGTTCACAGAATAGTGAATTTATATGCAACCAATAAGGACATTCTGCTTGGATGAGGGAGGCTTCAGTTTAAGTTTCAGATCTAACGACCAGTTGTGGGCTCTGTAAAAGAACTGTTCCTCACCACCTCCAAAAATTACTGTGGTCATGGTGCTTGATGAAGAATTCATTGATTTTATGCGTTTTCAATGACTTTAGAGATTGGTTCCTTTAGTGATATTTTATGTACTTTTATACAATTAAATAATTTCACCCCTGAAATTGTTGATGTCTTCAGATTGTAACACTTGGTCAGAGATTTTTTCCTTGAACTCTAGCCTGGAAAAAGGTTTCTAAGCTATATTGGCAGAGTTTAAAATTATTTTGGCAACTCACTGTAGTGTTGCCCATTACTTCTTCCTCTTATAAACCTGTTAGCAAGGGAGAGACACATGCATTGTTCCATATTCTCAATCACCTCCTCTAGAGGCTGGTGACTGGGCCATAATCTTGTTTTCTCCTAATATCCAAGTTTACTGACTTATGGAGAGAAAGATAAGCAAAACTTCATTTCTTTGAGGAAAACAATGATAATTTGATTTAATACTAAAAGCTTTATTATCTGACACAAGTCTTAGGATTTTCTTCCTTTAAATTCAGCAAAAGACCATAAACTTGCAGATTAATTGCTAAATGCAAAGCATATTGTCCAAGTCAGCACGTAACCTACAGCTTATATAAAGATCAACAATAAGCCAATTGTATCATCCTACGGAACAGCTCTCATGTTTTCCCCAGACAGTTAAAAAAAAATACCAAAGAAGGACAGGAATATTTCAGTCTGTTCCCGATGACTCTCAATAATTTAAATCTAATTTTCAGTCTATTTATTAAAATTACTTATGGCTGACCAGAGCTGTAGTGAGCCATTCATCTCCAAGGAGATGCAGCTCAGTTTCTGCACGTCACTGTTTCTCTCTGGCACTATTGATCATCCTTCAGGAAACACAAGCACAGCAGCTTTCCTGCCCTGTATCAGTGCATTGATCCCTCTTGGCTGGCTGCAGCCACAAGCTCAGAGCACACTTGTGAGCAACAAGCAAAGAGTGAAATCCTTCCTCTCTGACAGAGAACCTGTGTTTCTGCTGAGTGGCTCATGAGGGGTTTTTTTTGTCAAAAATAAACCCATGCCCAGGTAACGACATAGCCCTGGTTTAACTGTGTGGCTCCAGCTACAACACATGGTGCAGGCAGATGACGATGGGAGAGCAGGGTATGAGCCTTCTACACTTCTCTGCCTCTCCTGACTTGATCCAGGTATTTTTAGACCAGTGCCAGGATATTTGCATAAATCTGATAGTGAACAGGAAGGCAGCTCTGGCTCCAGAGAGCTGGCAGGCTGCTCTGCCTTTGGCTCAGGCCATTTAGGAATCAGGCAGCTGAGATACCAGCTGTGTCTTCTCTGTGAACCTTCTGTAGATTCTGCTAGAGTGACTTGGAAAAAGAAAGTCTGAAGATGATAAATAGGGATGATATTGCTGCCAAGAGTTGGTTAAAGGGAGCATCTGTTGAGAGGGACAAAAGCTGTAGAGGAGATAACTGGGGCTGATAGTCTTTGTTTCAATACCTGGGGATATTAGTGGGCCTGATACAACTTTTAAGAGGGAGGATTGACCCAGAGTCCTTGGGATCATTTTAATTCCCATTTCATAGAGCAGCCTAATGCTTACAGCACTTATTGGTGACTGTGGGCAGAAACAGACCAAGCTCCCAATCCCTGCTGATAGGAGATTATGCATTTTACATGGAAACACAACTGGCAACAATCAAATAAAGAGCCTTTGGAAGCGGAGCTGAAGCCCCCCTGTCCTCCCAGAGGACGTCCCCAGCCTTTCTGTTGGACCTGCCCTTGTTTTTGTGTTTTCTTTCCAGTCCAGTGAATTCGTAGTTCTTTCTCTGCACACTGCAAGGTTTTCATCTGGCACTGCTGAGGCATCCTGCCCTCCCTCCAAGCAGCCTTGAATCTGTTGGCTGACCTACTTGCCAAAACCACAAGGAGTGGGGAGTTAAGTCCTGTTAAGCAGAAAGAACTGAGCTCAGATCTTCCAAACTTCTGCTGGCTGCTGACCTGCTGCCACATCCCCGTTGTGCCAGAGAGTTTGCCCTGGAAAAGCAGCCACTGCTACATTTTCTGGGGCACACAGGAACCAATAAATACATTTTGTCCATGCACTTACAATGGTTGTGACATGGGGTTCCTTGGGCTACTCAGGAAACAGCAATCCTCCTTTGGAAACTCTGCACAGGCTTGGGCAATGCAAAATGTGCTGGAATAGACTGAGACAGGCCAGTAATGTTCAAGACTGAAAATCTGAAATTATGGATCAAGGACCAGTCCAAATCTCATTTATCGGGTTGAGCTCTTTTGAGTCTTGTGTAAGACACCATGCTCAGTGTGTCACAGGGAGAAATTAATCTCAGAGCTAACTGAACCAATCTCAGATGCCATCTCTGGTGTTTTGTTATGGTTTTCTCTGCTTCTATTTTGTCTTGGTCTTAACATTATTGAAGATATTGAAAGGCAGTCAAGTAGAAGATGGACCACGTTTCTCTCTTTTGTTACAGTAAAAGAGTAAAGACCCTCCAAATCTTGTCTACAATAAATCTGCTCCTCTCACTACTTCTCCCCTCTTCAGAAATAACCACTTGTACTGATAGTTTTTGCCCTGAGAGGTAAAATAGCTATACATGCAGTCTGAAGTGATAAACAGATTTTCTGCTTCCCTTCTCTCTCTGTACTGTTGGATTTGTGCCACTGCTCTCTTTTTTTTGCCAGATGACACCTGACTTCGACAGTGAGAGGGTGCAGGTGGAAACAAGCACCAGGCACATTAGGGTGTACTACATTAATTTACCTGTGATTAAACACGAGGCTGAATGGAAAATCATGAAGAAGCACAAGTTCATAATTTTGACACCTATGAGAAGGGCACTGCTGAGACATCACTGCAAGAAGCGGGTGCAGGTGTCTGGATAACAGCTCATCCAGGTGAGCAGCTCATCTGAGGCAATTAATACATGAGCATAAATATTTGACAGTCACACGAACACGCTCTCGCTGTAGTCAGACGGTTTCTGAATTCCCTCTGCTTCATTAACTCAGTTCATTCCAGTATCTCAAGTCACAGCAAAATCTCTAGTTTATGTTTACAGCACAGCAGGACTCTGGATTTGGTATCATTGATGAACCACCAGTGAGAAAAGCCCCACCAAAGGGAGTTACTCCATCTCTTGTTAAAAGAAAGCAACAGCAGAAGCAACAAAACAAAAAAAAAACCCACCCCAAACTAACAAACAACAGCAACAACAAAGAACCCAAACCAAACAAAAAACAACACATACAAAAAAAAAAAAAAAACCAAAACAAAAAAAAGCCCAAAAAACCCAAACCAAAACAAAACAAACAAAAAAAGAAAAAAAACCCCAAAAACCCCAGATAAGGAGTGGGCCCAAGTCAAATATTTGAATTCAAATTTGGCAGTGTGGGTAACACAGTAGGACTAACTACAGAATTTCAGACCTCAAAGCACACACAGTAGCTACCATTTGTCATTCCTTTGTCAGGAGTACATTGTACATGTAATCTTGAGGAAATTCAGGAACTCACACCTTCCCTGCCCCATTAATACCTGTGGTACAAATTCTCTGGGTTTCTGCAAACCTCCACTGAATTTATCCACAGGGTATATTTTTAGGAATCTAGGGAAAGGGGAGCTTCTCAAGATTTTTAAATGGCAGCACTGGTGCACATAGAACATGGCAAATACAATACTTTTAATTTTGAGCACAGGTGAGCCCTGATGGTGACAGTAGTTTTTCTAAATTTTGTCTAGAATTACATGAGGCTGAGAAGTTGAAATCTTGACATTTCACTTGCTCTGGAAATTTGTTTGAGAAGTTTAATTTTGCAGGTTAACAATAACATGCTGAAGTATTCTGAGGAAAACAAATTTGATAATATCCCTACTCCAAGGCCATTTTTTTGTTTATAATTTTCTTTTTTTTTTCCTACAAGTCTTTCCATTGCATTTGCAGCCAGTTCTTAGAAGCAGCCTCATAATAGCAAGTAAAAGAACCAAAATGAAACACCACAAAGCACAGAGAGACATTTGCTTACCATGTTCTATGTAGACCAGTGTTGTCATTTAAAAACCTTGGGATGCTCCCATTTCCCTAGATTCCTAAAAATATACCTTCTGGATAAATTGAGCAGCAGTTTGCAGAAACACTGAAAATTTGTACCAGAAATGCTGGAAACCAACAAGATGGGAAACCACCACATCCAGCCAGGGACCAAGGTATAAAAAGGATAAGGAATAAATAACCTGTAGTAGTCCCAGTGGCTGTAATAGCATCTCTCATTTGTTATTCAAAATGCTCAACCTCCTCCAAGAAATTGTAAAAAAAGTACATATTTTTTTAAAAAATTATGGCTAGAGGAAAGAAGAGGTGATAACTTCTCAATGCCCAGCACCCTGAGAAAGTCTAAGGAACAGGTTTAAATCTCTTCAGTTTTTGAGGGAGTTTGAAAACTAACATTAGGTGAATTTTCAGAGTGCTGGGACATTCTATGAAAGTTCCTCCTCCTGAGGCTGTCCCTCCTTGTGAGGCACAATTAAAAATTAATTGACCTGAAAGGCGAGAAAATTATGATTCTATAGGTAAATGATCAGGCAACTTGCTGTTTCTGCTCCAGTGAATACTTCACACAAAATTATGTAAATATTCATTACAATGTCAGGAACTCATGTCTCCCCTGCCACATGAATACCCTAATCACCAGGATCACAGAGTCTTTTGCCCAATGAATATTTAGCTGTTCTCTAAAGTCTAGCAGTTTCAGCAGGAGGCTTGAAAGATTCTCTTCTCGAATACCTAAAACAGAGGGGTTGAAATATTAGAAGTTTGACGTTTAACCCTGACCAGCAAAGGATGGAATGAAAGTCAGATGTCCCACAACCATTAATATATTGAATTAAAGAAAGAACACAATGCTATTTGTGCCAATCCATTTTGCTGTTTTGAGAATCATCTCCTGCATTGTGCAGACAGGCAGGGAAAATGTTTCTGGATGAGAATGTGGCATGGGATTCCCAGGCTACATAGAAATGCTCCGATCATTGTAGCAGTAATTACCTGGGAAAGCAACAGTGAAGGAGATTATAATACAAATATACATAATGAACAAATTACCAGGACCAGATGATATTGCTTCTAGAGTTCTGCAGGAACACACAGATTAAATAAATATACTATATATATATAACCTCTCACTTAAAACCTTGTGGTATCTGGAGACAAAAAAACAGGGGATGAGATAGCAGTTCTTAGAAAATTCACAGATGTGCTCAGGGACTAACAGTCCTTTAAACCTAAGATCTCCACTGGGAAAATTAATAGTGACACTAAAAAATTATAGAATAAGCCCTAGGATATTTTTATTATCTTTTATTTAAGAAGAGTAATCACGGCCTGAGTAGAAGGCATTGTTCAAAGAGGTCGAGAAACACAAGGGATAAAATGGTAGGAGCTGTAGGGTCTATTTTAATTTCCTACAAAATTTTAACAAAGGCTGCCAGAACACTGAGTATCATGGGATAAGAGGGAAGACCCTCACATGCATTAATCTTTGGTTAAAAGCAGGAATTCAAGGATAACTGCAGAAGGTCATTCCTTGCAATGCAGGATGGTTATCACAGCAGTTGTGCAGGAGCCTGTCCTGGAACTCATTCTCTTTAGTGTGTCAAGAAATGACCTACAGAAGAGGGATGATCTGTATGGTGATAATATGATGTGAATTATGATGATCCAACATTATATGAGGCACTTAGGAACAGGACAGGCTGTGAAGAATTTGAGGAGGACCTCAGAGGCCAGAGTATCTCGGCAATAAAATGTCAAATGAAGTTCAACACAGATAAATATAAAGTGATATAATGGGGAAAACCAATCTTACCTCACACACACGCTGAGTTAGCCTTGGCTTCCAGACAGACTCCTCTACCCTTTTCCCTGCTCTCTCCCCCTCCTCAGTGGGGCAAAATAGGATGAGGAACTTTGTGGGCTGAGACAAATATTGGGAGATTGTTTTCCAATTACCATGGTGGGGAAAAAAGGCTGGAATAGGAGGAAATTAATTTAATTTATTGCCAATAAAAATAATTATTTAATTATGGTGTTTTTAATTATTAACCAAGGTAGCAAGAAACTAAAATACAAATATTAAAACAACACTTTTCCTTCCTCCTTTCCCAAGCTCAACTTCCCTTGCTCACTTGACTCCTCTCTAGCACTGGACAGCCTGGGGGGTGAGGAGAGGAAGTTACAGCTGTTAATGATGCATCTTAACTCTCACAGTTTTCCTGGGACTCCTCAAGGGCTGCAGTCCTTCACAAAAATCTACTTCAGCACAAGCTCTTCACAGGCCAATTTCCTTCAAGAATACCCATCTACTCCATCCAGGGGTTCTCCATGGTCTGCAGTGAGTATTGGCTCTTCCATGGGCAGATTAGACAGAGCTTGGAAGAAAAATCTGTTAGAGATCTCAATTTTGGGCTTAGGCAGTTTTAGTGATACTCAAGTGCAGAATGGTGGACACATTTATTTGTATCCAGACACAGCAGAGAAAACAAATTCATGAATTCTTGCCCATTGTTTTGCTGTGACAAAGAAGAAGCAGTTTGGGAATAAGGTACCTACTCATCTCTGCTGATCTGAGTATTCGTCTACTGAAAAAGAGGAAAAAAAAGTTGAGCAACTACAAATCTATTTTAACACTGAACTTTAAGAGGAAGCCTGATTGATTTCCATATGTTGTACATCAAGTTTCAGGCACAAGGATCTTTGATATAAGTGTAAATTAGTCTGCCAGGGTTCTTTACACTAGTTACCATCTTGTCTTATTATATTAAAATTTTGGATGGCTATTCAGCTTACTTCTTTGGCTTTCTTTCCTTTGTTTTATATTTTCTTTATTTAGAATGGTAGTAAATGAAGTTAGAAGACAATTGAGTATCATATCGTGAAAGAAATTTCATCACTGGAATGGATTTCCAGTGTGTCTTTAAATCACATGATTTTTAAGACTGTATCACAGAAGCAGCTGTCAAGAGATGATGTAGCTGGACAATTTGTCCTGGAAAAAATCTCCATGTTGATTCTGCCTAATCTGGCAAGCATTGTAGAATTTATTTAGGTTTGGGTCTTTCAGATATATCCTAATTCACAGAGTTTAATTCATAATGTAAAAACGGTGCATAAGTGTCTTCTAACCTATGTGTGTTAGAGTTTGTAAAAAGAGATAACGAGTTCTGAAAAAAAACCCCAACACCTAAACCCTAAACCAAATCTGATTAGGTAGGCTGATAATGACACTTAGATCCTGATGAAGACAATGAACACCTGTAATATAAGGGATGGTTTATACCCAAATATTTTAGATATATTAATAATGAAATATGTGAGAGTTAGGTACATCATCAATATTACATTTTCATGATAGATTGCTATACTTTCAGTCTGAAGGACTTCTAATGAAAAGAAAATAACAGCAAAGGAAAAACAAAGAACATTCTCAGGGCAAGGTTCTGCCTGAGGTCACCAGATGCCTTTGCAAATCAAAATGTTTTAGAAGTTTTCTCCTATCAGTGGCTTAGAAAATGTTGGTGAATTAATTTTCGGAAACAGAAGTTTACAGTATTGCCTTTCAGACACTGACAATGCTGCTGTTCTTTAAGTAGACAGACTTATTTCAGAGCATCCAGTACTCTGACATAACCTGGAGACTGAAAGGAGCAACGCTACTCACGTTCAAGAGCAAATATATCAAATAAAGATGCCATGCTGATGCTTTTTCCAAGGAAGGAAAATATTTAATCTTCAAATCAGCGGTGGACAAAGGACAACACATGACTTGACTCCCTACAGGTTAAATAGGTCTTTATCTGATGACTGCTCATTTAGACATCTAAATTTAAGTTTAGAGCACAAAGATGAAAGATTTTAGATTTACTCTGGGTGGTTGCCAAGGCACAAAGCTACCAAAAAGCAAAATCACCAGAGATCACTTGGCCACTAAAAGTTTGGGAGGTGCAATAATGATCAGCAGGAGGCACATGCAGGGCATGAAGCCAGAGTGTTAAACCTCTCTGGTTACCACACGGTTGCAGAAAAGAAGGCAATATATTCTGTGGAGTTTTGTTCTGCTGTCCAGGAGACACAGGTTGTCAGAGATTATTACAAACTGCATTTTTTAACAAGATCTTGACCTATTAAGCTATATTCTTTATGTAGTAGCTTTGTACATGAATTATACATACATTTTAATGCAGTTCTCAGAACACCTGTTTCAATTCTTTTTTTTTCTGAGATGGCAGAACACAATGCAAAGTGGTTAAAGCATTTTAAAATGCTGCAGCTTTGACATTTAACTGAAACTTTGACTTGTGCCAATGAATATACATAAATCATATTGTTGAACAGAAAAATATAGCAACTGGGACTGGAAAGTGTGAAAGATGAGATCAATTTGGTTTGAATCTTTCATGAAAGAGGCTTATATTTAAGGAGTGAGTATCAATTCGACTCAAGGAAAAGGTATATATTTTAATGGATTAAAACACTGAGAAAATATTGTGATTTTAAGGAACTAGATGGAGGTGTGTCTTTCTCAGACTGGATTACAGGCCAGCACCTGAACCTCCCTCTAATAAATTCTTTATGCCTCTGTGTTTTGAGTGATTCCAGCTCTGGAAGGCTTCAAGACCCAGGGAATTTTTCTTTCCCAGTTCACCAGAGACAAAAAGCAGCAGACTTTCTGCACCAGAAGCACCCTCACCTCCCTGCCCAAAACATCCAGGCTGCAATTCCCTGCCCTTTGTCCAGCCAGAAGGGAGACTGAGCATGAATTCCTAACAAACACACACGTAAACACACACCCAGAACTCTCCAGCAGCTGGTGACCCCCTGCTCCCAGCAGTCTTGACCTTTCCTCACCTTGACCCTTGATTTTCTCTGTCTTGGCCACCTCCAAAATACTAATAAAAAAACCCAAACCCTTCTGATAATGTGAAAATAACCAAAAATAGGTAGGTGATAGTCCTCTTTTATATAAAAATTTAGGATGAAAAAGCTGACTTTCACTCCTGTAGTGGATGATGGTTATTTCATTTTATCTGAGCTTTTCCAACACCTACTGGAAATGCAATCTGGGCAGGACCTGCATCAGTGCCTTCCACACAACCCACCCCAGTGTTTCACGAATGTGAGGTTGAGTCATTCATTTGGAGGCATTGTTTTGGAAGCTGGAAGAGGAACAATAGCCCTTTGATGAAAAATTCTAGAATTTTCAGGGCCGACCCGTTCAGCTGTGCTCACATTTTCCTTGACTTGGAGAATACAGCTTGCCCTTCCAAAAGCAATTTTGTGTGTTGATGCTATACTAAGGAGTACACAGATTTCCTGACATGAGTGATTTCTTTGTCTCTTTGCGTAACACACCCACTTCTAGAGGATATCATGGTATTTTTAATGCACCCTACTGCTTTGAAAAGATAAAGTAAAATAAATAAATAAAATATTATGCTTTAAATTTGCTTTTCAAAAGAAAAAGAAGCTGAACACAGTGTCTCAGAGGACTAATCCCGACTGAAAGCTCTTCATGAGGAAAACATAAAAGCCTTTAGGTTGTTTGCATTCCCTTTTTATTTTTTTAAAATTCTATTCTTTTGTAAATAATTTATAAATAATAATTGAGAGTATTTTGTTGTCTTTAACCATGTTATCCCAAGAGTAATGTTGAGAGCTCTACAGATCAAAATGTGATTAAGAACATAAAATAATAACAGGATTTGTGCTACTTTTTCTCTTTCTTCGTCTGGGCTCAGAACAGTGGTAATTTATGCTATATTGTTATTAAAACACTCATTTTCCCCTTCCATTAGTTATGAGGCAACACGGAGAGTTCACAGGACGTAAATGACAGCTAAGCAATAATTCTGAATACACTTTTGGCATTGCCAGCTGTACAGGTAGGTCTGGCACAGCTGTTGCTCTGCTTCAGCTTTTTGTTTGTTTGTTTGTTTCCTAAAGAAACTCTTTCCAAAGGTCACCCCGCCAATAATAAACTCATTGGGAATTCACATGGGCAGTGGACAAGAGCCAGTCCATCTAATCTCCATTTTTTCCAGGTGTTTGCTGAGACCAAAAGCACCTGTAGCTTCACCCACAGCTTCTCACGAGTCTTAGAAACGCCTGGAAATTTTTGCCTATAAAGTCAATGTGGACTAACTAAAGTTAGTGCATTGAAATAATCTTTACCTCACACTTAGGCTTCCCACGAGCTCTGGCTCAAACTCCTGTGAGTGTCTACAGAATGTACATTACAAAATATGTTCTGGCATTTCCTGGTATTCCCCCAAAAGTAATTAACAAATTATAAGAAAAGAACATTCTGAAAAATGAGGTGTTTCCTTGAGCATTTTCTTGGGGATATTTATTAAAAAGCTTAATGCAAATTACAAATACATACATTGATATGGTCAAAATACACACTAATATGCATAATTTGATTTTGTGTCTCAGACCACTGATTTCCATTGACATTCTATTCCATGCCCCTTTCTCCGTGTCTAGTGTTACCTGGATGGTTCTTTGGCATGATGACTGACACCTATTTCATGGCAGGTGTGTGCTCCAGAAAGCAATTGATTCTTATATTTAACTCCTCTTTTTCTTTAATTCCTCAGAAATGACTCCAATGGAAATAAATGTAATAAACCCCTTACAAAAAATTAGTTTTGTTGCTTTCACCACACATTTGTAAGTGATATAATATCTTTTCAATATCATGGTGGCCAGAAATAGAATAATATCTCAGACTTATTTCCTTCAGAAAATCATTAACCTCTAATATATGTCTCAGAATACTTCCAAACCTTTAACTATGTTGTCTTATCTCAGCGGTGCAAACATTTTTAAAGATATGTCTATTGACAGTTTTGCTTCCCTTGAGATATTTTCTCCTCAGTAATCTATATTTTCCTATTATTTTAATTGTCTTCATAAAAACAACCCTGTGGTCAACATTGAAGGATAGCAGGGGATAAAGTCAAATTTTTATGATATAAACAGAAACTTTCAAATTGCAGTGACTGTTGGAGCTCCTTTCTTTGCTCCTTTATAAATGAGTCTTGGAAAAGCCCCCTGCTATTCACGCATTAATGGCACGGTCCCTGTTCCAAGCTCATCTGCATGGATGCTCACTGGATCTCTCCACTCCTCTCTGGCTTTTCAGAGAACAGGCTGGGACCAGAGAAGTTCCTGACCTCACCACAGCACAGGAGTTTGCCTCCTTTGGACCCTCTACCAAACTACCCAGAGTTTGTTCCAGGGGTGCAGCGTGTCCTTCATGCGCCTGGTGCAATCTCCAAAGTGACAGATATGATTTTGATGCAGAAGTTTTTAATAGAATACAAGTCAGCTGCAGTAATTACTCCCATGAGATCATGATATACAGCACTGGCTATTTATTTTGGGAAAGCTGTTTGTCTGTTTTCTCAGGACTGCTGGGTACAGTCTGTTCTTTCTGTCTGCTTTGTCTATCTGCTTTTCCAGGCTGTTCTATCTGCCCTACTCTCCTCAGTGAACCCCATTAAATCCTCTACATCAAATGCAAGCATATTTATATTCCAATCCCTTTTAGGAAGCATGCATGATTTTAATTTCACTTCTGTTTTATTGGTGTAATAAGCTGTGCAGAAGAATGTCTTCAACTCTGAGGAAGTAAAATCAGTGTGCACTGTGATATGTTCCAAATAATGCCATCTTCCAAAAATCAGTTTCCATTTTAGAGAAACAATGGCAAACTGCCTGACCTGAGTGCACAATGCTTTCTTTTAATGTAACACTTGATCAGACTTCTAGGTTTTAAAATAAGCAGTGTAATAAATAATCTCAAATGGAACATTATCTTGAGCATTTCTTCCTCCAAGGAAATCTTTTTCAGCCAAGATTTTTACCCTGTTTCTGTCTGTTTACTCTGTTTTCCACACGTGGGAACAACTTTCCCTAGGGCTACATCTACATCAGCAAATTAAATGTATCTGGAGATATCTTCAAGCAAGGAGGATAACTGGTACAGGACATCTCTTACCTTTCCTAACAAACTGTTTCAGGCTCTGGAGCAGGGTGTCTGTCTGCAAACTGCCTGCTGGAGTGGCTCCTGGGCTCCAGCTGCCAAACCATGTCCAGGAATTGTTCAGGGAAATAACTTGTTGGAATGGGCCAAAATAATGCCAGAAAACATTACTGGAGTAAATGATGATGCTCCAGTGCCAGGGAATCTTCCCCAGCACGCTCCACTTCACTGGGACAGATGCAGACCATGCCACTTTTCCTTGAGAGGGACACTTCTGCTAACCAGCTGTGCCAAACCAGCTCTCATTTGATTTTCCCTCTGTAAGTTCTTCTCCTTCAGTGGCCAAGATCATGACTAAGAGGATATGAGAGTCACTTATCCCAAAGTGAGTGTCAGACTATATGAGAAGTGGTATTTCTGGTGCCATCTGGTAATGCTGAAGAGGTAAGAGAGGCAGAACAGCCACCACACAAACATCTTTACATAGAAACTTCTCTGGGAGACCTCAAGAATTCCTGAATTCCCAAAAGCTTTCCAAATAATCAGTCTCTTCTGATAATTTTTAGCCCTAGACCACCATGGGTGCAAAAAACCCTACTCTTCTAAATAAATTCACCCTCTCAAAAAATTCTGCACAGCCAACATAAAGGTATATTTGCTATATAGCAGAGATGTCTGGGTTCTTCCTAGCACTGAAGTTTCTCCATGTTGATTTAAGTAGACAGCATCTACCTCAGTTATTCTTCACCATCAATCAAAGAAAAAAATCCTGTGAATGCCCTCCTGGAAATGTAAGGGACAGCTACTCTGGCATCTCTCTGTCCAAGAAGTCAATTTTTCCAGAGTTAAAATATTTTTATTTCCTGCTGCCAAACTCATTTGCCTTAAGTCTTGCCAGACTGGCTTATTCCCTTCACCAGCATTGTCTTCTGCCCTTTCCTTATTATTTTCAGCTCTGTAAAGGCTCTTCTTCTTTCTGCATAGTTTTCTAAGGGTTTATCAGTCTGGTATTTAGTCTATTCCCACTATGCAAGGAGGAAAAAATTATTTTTGCATTTGAACCAGACAGTGATGAAGCTTGTGTTCATTTTCAGTTCCAGTGGGAAATAACATTTTTCTTCTTGTTGGCCCACTGGGACTTGTCTGTGCTCTGAATATGTTCATTTTCCTCTCTGCGAGCCAGCAAGTACCCACAGCAGAAGTGTGCTCAGAGGAACTTTTCTGCTGTGTTGACTTGGGAGTCTCTGACGTGACAAAGGACTCAAATTCCTTCCAGTCCTGTGGCAGAGGCTGCATTTTATTGATGAGGGAACTTTGCACACTTGCACCCGAGACAGCAGCAGGTTGCCTGCTCTTGCTGACATATTCATATTATTCACTTTAATCCTAATTGTTCTTCCTCTGCTTTTGTCGGGCCCAAGGGACACGCTCTATCTCGAATTTGTCTTCAGAGCTTCTGTTCACTTAATGAAGACAAGTTCCTGCTCTGTAGGCAAAAGGTGCTTTAATTTTTTTCTCTCTTATGTCCTAAATGAAAGACCTTCAAGTTCTTGTGATTTCACAATTATTTTTAACGTCCTGGATTCCTGAAGGCAACTTCCATCTATTGAAGAATGAGTAAAAAATAGCTAATGCCACAATAGCTCAAATGAGCTGTAGCAATGAAAATAATTGTTAGAAACAAAAATCAGGCAGTTTGATAGATTTTTATCTTTTAAATTGGATTAATTTCACGTAGCTTTGAATGCATGTACTATAGATGACATGCATTGCTTTCACAAACTTCTCTCTCTCCATGGATAATAGAAGAGATTCATGGGTGATTACCATAACTGGCTGCTACACTTTTAAATGAACAAAATTATATAAATCTCAGTTAACTTGTTGGTCCTTTCCACTTTAAAATCTGTGGCTTCAAAGATCAAGTCCCAAAATATATTTATTAAGATTTTTTTCTTTTTTCCCAACCCATTTCTTGACTAAGTAAGCAAACGAGAAAATGAGGAATCAAATAGTAGAACATACATTGGCAGGAGTTTACCCAAGACTGTGAGGCAGATCAGGAAAATATAAAACCTGAGTCTCCTGTTTGCTTATTCAGACCCTTCTCTGTAAAAACACAAAGCAATTCTAATGGATAAGGATATAATCCTAATGTCATAGCCCACCTAACTTCAGATAGTACAGATAATTGTCTGGGTGTCATTTTCAGTCAAGGAAAAGGGATCCAGAGGCCAATTTATTCCATCCATTTTAGACAACTCCCTCAGGATAGGGTAAATCCCTGTATGGAGTTACCTATTCTCATTACTGATGGTGCAAGAAGCTTGGATAACTGATAACAGCTGACAGCTCCCTTTTAGATGTCTGCAAGTTGTGGTGGCAAAATGTGCCCCAAAAGACCACATTACAAACACCATCCCAAGTGACACCAGCCAACAAGGAGTGTTCATTTAGCAAGGAATTCTTTTTCACAAAAGCTTTCAAGTTTCTCTTTGCTCTTGAGACAACCTCAAGCAGAACACCAAGCATTCCTAACATTTTCACACATAGGGGACTGTAATTTTCCAGTGGAAAAAGCAAGCATTTTTAATCAGGAGGGAATAGGTGTGTATGAGGTGGAGAATAAGTGGATGAGCATTCCATGGCATGTAGGAAATTCAGGTTGATATCTCTGCTCACCCTGGGTCAGAGTGACGTGTGCCATCCCCGATTGCTCTGTATCACAGGAGAAACAGCTCATCCTTATGGAAATTTTTTGGCTTAGCTGAAAACTAGTTCTAGGAAGCTGCCTATGCAGAATAGAGGTTAAAGACAGGCATTAAAAAAGGGAGGACCTTTTTCATATTTGCAAGTAGGATTTAGGAAGCATAACTGTGGCAATGTACTGATTGCAGCGTTGCTCCTGCGAGATACATTCTGTGAAGCAAAACATGCAACAAATTGGAGAGTTTTCCTGCCAGCCACAAAACTCCTGCTAGCGTTAGTTTTCCATTTCAAAAGAAACTCTCAAAAGCCGACATTTGGAAGAATATCTAACCAATCACTCTCCTCCCCATATGCACTCAATTTTTAAAAGATGACTTCTGTATCATTTTAAATAACATACATTTCTTTTCACAATACAAATCCAGCAGATTTCACTACAGCACTGGTTTTTTTTAGGGGGTGGAGATGTCCAGCATTGCACATTATGATTGCATAAGCACCAATAGACTCCCCCTGTTAAGTGAAATGCTATGAAATTATTCCATCTAATCAAGTTAATCATGGAAGTGGCAAGGGATGAGCCAAAATGCATCTCTCTAGTTTTAGGAAGAGTACAAGACTAGAATAGCAAGCAGTCCCTGCCTTAAATCACAACTGGCCCTTCAATTGCATCATGATTGCACAGAAGGGAAAAATAAATTGTTCTGTCAGAACTGGCATATGCAATTACTTTATTTGCCCAAGCTAATTGTTGGTAGAAATCAGGCATGCAGCTTATCATCTGTCACTCAAATGTGATCCGTGCGCTTGAAAATATATTAAAGTTGCTATAAAGATGCATTTCTAACAATTCTACTTATTTTCAATAAACTGTTAGCAAAAGTGATTTTCATACATATATTAAAAAGAGAAGCTGGCAGAGGAGACAAGACAACTAATGAGTCCTGGACTAGATATGTGGTGGAATATCTTTGAAATGAAATTTACAGCATTGCTTTTTTATCGGTTTATCGTATTTCTCCTGGTTTTCCTCAAATTATTGATTTAGTCCCTACATTAAGTGACTCTATTCTTCAACCAAGCCTTCAGCTGCTCTGTCTGTCTAGAGTGGACATAATAAACTACATTTATCAGCTGCATTTCCAAAAAGTGTGTTTTGTTCTAGAAAGTCAAGGCATTCCCCTCATTTCATATTAGGCATTTGGGTGATAGGTTAGTGATGTAATTTTTGGATACACCCTCTGACAACAAACTAGAAATCCTTTAAATTAGTAGCACCTGTGGAGGTACTGAACTGGTTTTCCACACCGTATCACTCTGTGCAGCCCTTGGATTTTGACATAAAAAAAAAAAACCCAGAAACCCACAACTCCCATACATGATTTACATTCTTTGAGCTGCCTAGTTAGAAATATGGCATTTCCAACTCTTCAGTCTTGATCCTTATATACTCATCCTGTGTATGTAGGTGTTTATATCCACACATATGTACACACATACATATACACATAAAGATAGAATGCTACAGGACAAGGTTATCTTTGTACATACCTGCAGTAAAACTCTTTTTAGTGCACTGACACTTAGCTGAAATGATAGCCATGAAACATTTAATTTATTCCTCAGTCCTCCCAAGCCATCTCACTCAGAGATGTCATCATTTTGTACCTCTGAGATTTGTCTCAGAATCCAAGTCTTTCTGAATGAAATACAAATACATAAATAAAACTGTTGTCTCCAAGGAGACTGTGATTGGAAATTTGGAATCCACACAAGCAATCTCCAGATGCTGACATTGTGGAATTAATACAGTAGATGCATTGTGAGGGGGAAAAAAGGAAAATTAAGAAACCATTTCAGGAAAAACATGCTTGTTTCAAAGAAATCTTTAAATATTTTAAACCCTATTTAGTCTTCTAGCAAAATAACTCCCATGTTGCACCCTTTCTTTCAAATGGATGTTTACTAATTGACTAAACTCACATCATTGCCAGTGGTCTGGTGTCTGCACCATTTGTTGAGAATTTTGGAAACTCTTAACTTCATTCAGTGTTCTTTATTCTGTCCCAGCAATTTCAGAAGGATTCTGCAGTTTGTTAGGGATTTGTAATAGAAATGCTTAACACACTCCAGTTTGTATGTGGGGATAATCACAGCCTGATTCGTGCAAAAAAGCATAAGACCATGGACCATAGACCACAGACAACCAGTGTATTTGCAGGAGAACTGTGTTCTGCACTCCTTATCAGAGCAGGATGCCAAGAAAAAAACAGGAATTCTGGACTTTATCAGGAAATCTGTCCCTTTCAAACAGCAAACATTTCTGTTTGCTTTGTTTTCCTTGTGTTCAGTATTAGGCATGAACTGATGGTTGTGTTTTTGCTGGGGTTTCTTTGAACAGAGAAATGTAATCAAACTTCTGTGTATCCTATGTTTTAAATCCTATTCTAAAAATCCTTATCTGACTCAAATGGTGATCTTAAATACAAAATCTGAATGCTCAAAGCCTGTTATAAAGCACATAGCCATTATAGTCTTTTACCTGTGTCGGATACTTGTGGTTGGACTAAACACACAGCTGAAGTTATTTTTTCTTTCCCTTGTGTTTTGTGCAAAGCCAAAATAAATAATGGTTACTCAGGGAAAATAACTTCCAGAAGAAAGGCATAAAATTTTGAAAATCAAAACAGTAAAAATAGTGGCATAAATATCACAGAATCACAGAATGGTTGGGATTGAAAGGAACCTCTGCAAACCCTCTAGACTGAATTCTCTGCTGAAGCCAGTTCATCTAGTTCAGCTTGCAAAGGATCATGTCCAGGTGGGTTTTGAATATCTCCAGAGAAGGCGACTGCATGTATTTCAGTCAGATCATATTTTCCTTAAGTTTCAATAACATTTGTGAAATTAAAAGAATTTATGAGTGCACAGACTCATTTCTTAGCCACTTGTATAAAAGTACCTTGCTTTTTAGGCTCCTGTGAGATTGTGATCATATGGTTATAGAGGATCCAGAGAAGTTTTGGATGCCCCATCCCTGGAAGTGTTCAAGTCCATATTGGACAGGACCCTGAGCAATCTGTGTGCCAACCTAGTGGGTGGCAACCCTGTCCACGGCAGAAGGTTGGAATGAGGTGATCTTCAAGGTCCATTCCAGTCCTGAATTTCCATGATTCTTTGATCCACGTAAGGAATTTACTGTCCTTAGCAACCAATCAGTTACTCAGCATGACATGTCTCACCTCCTCACATCCCTCAGATCTGCTGGCAGCACGACTTTCTGTGTCCACAACTTAGTCCAAACCATTTTTACAGCAGTTTTTTTCTCTGGGATGATGTCTTGCATCAACCCAGAGAAACCTGAGGTTGGAAGGATGGCTTCAGGGCTATCTGTGGCCCAGAGATGTGAAATGTCCCATTTGGAGATGGTTGCAACCAACATCACACACTGAGAGAGGCCCTGGGTTTGCAGAATCAAAGCAGCCAATTCTGTCCACTCATCTTGGACAAAGACCTGTTCTCCAGCGGTGCCTTTCATATGCAACTCTCCATCATACACAGGCTTCAACTTTTTTTCCCTCCTTTTCTGGGATTTTGGGTCTTTCCCAAGTTTTATTCATCTTTTTGAAGACATGCCTGGTGTGATTCAGATTTTGACTTCCTTAAGCACAAAGTCATCACTCTAAAACAAATAGGACATTTTCTCTCTCAAGATTGGAGTTAAAAATATTAATAAACTGTGAGTCAGTGTGAGCATTTATGGATGACTTCTGAGTGCTTACATATTAATCTAATTTCTAAAAAAAAAAAAACAACAATATTTTGAGGAATCAGCTGTCCCCAAGCACTGCAATTTACATTATACTATAGAATATTTCATTAATTGGTCTTATTCACTACTTGATGCATTTTCCACTCTCATTCCTACCATAATCAGAAATCTTTCTGTCCCTCTCTACCCTTCTCCTCATCTATCTAAGTACATAGGCAGCTTAATACTGATTTTTTATTATTCCCCAGAGCTTTAAAACGATTCTATATATTCCTCAGCGGCCATCTCCACAGAGGAACATGGCAGCTGCTCAAAGCTCAGAGTAACCCGCTGCATGACATTTGAGGGGAGAAGGAGCTATACTTGAAATTACCCTGTAGATTTGTATTCAGTGGATGAAGCTTTTCCAACTGGAAGCCAGCCAGGACAACGGAGCTAATCATCTCCCTTCTGCAGAACATGCCATGCGTCCTTTGGTAACCATAAGTGATTAGAAACACAATTTTGCCTGTCACGCAAGAAGCATTGCTCGGTGCCACCAGGGTCAGCAGTCCTGCACAGGGCACTCTGCTGAATAATTAACTGGGAACACAGTTTGCTCACAGGTTTCCTTCTTCTGTGAAACTGCAAGGCTACACCAGCCAGGATTTTGCTTGAGATCTGATGGACTCGTAGCCCCCAAGAAGTAAGGCTCTGAGGTGTAAAGATACTGTGAGATGAGAAAAAGAGAAAGAATGCCTTTTAATCTCCCTTTTTTATGCCAGTGTTATGACTGAGGCCAAGTAGAAGCTGACAGAAGACTTAGACACTTACAAGCAAGCTAATCCTAAACCTTAAAGTTCAGAACAATTCATGCATAAGCGGTAGGTACATTATGATCATGTCTGATGCTTTTTAGAAAGGCTTTGATTTTCCTCTGATGCAAATAAATTAGCAAATAAAGAAATTTTGAACCTGATTTGTTTTTCTTTGCCACTTCACTGCGTTAACTAACAATTTTACCATAGACCTTAAGACATTTGATCTGTTTCCTAAAGCCACAGCTGCTGAGCCTGAGATGGGAATCTCAGCCTTAAGAAGAGGTTTCTTCCTCCCTTGCCCACCTCATTCTTTTACACCTGATTTTCTTAATCTTTTTATAGTATAAAACTATAAACAGAACTTGAGTCTTTTACCCCTTTACACTGCTCTTGTGAGACCCTACCTGGAGTGCTACGTAAGGGTGAGAAGCAAGAAGCAGGGCTAGTTTGAGCCACAAAAGGGGACAGACAAGTAGGTATCAGACTCCTCTCACGCATATCATGCCCAGTGATAAGCAATTTTGACAAAAAATTTTACTTAATTTTTGTTTTGTGATTTTTTAATCATGATACTAACATCTTATCTTTATGTTGTTCACCAGACATGGCACAGGATTGCAGACTGGATCCTCCTCAGTTGCTGCATATGCTCATGCAGTGCTTTTGGTAGATTCAGCTCCTGTGATAACCCTGGAAGAAATCTCAGTTAATGACTTTATTTGGATTTTTTTTTTTTTTTCATTTTCCTGGTATAAGAGAAAGAATACCAACCACAGGTGCAATCATCTTCTGACTCTTAGATTTGGTATCTAGATCAGAGACGATCTTCCAAAAAATAGTTGATAGAGGGACCTCACACTGAACCGAGACTCCTAAAAATTGTTCTGTGGCATATGAAATATTTAGAGTATGCCCCAAATTTGCATTCCATCCCCTGAAACTGAACTCAATTGCCCAAGTGTTTCCTAGCACCCTAAACTCACACTGCACTACGGACAGGTTCCACGTTTTTGCTACACATTTCACTGCAAAACTCGCTGTTGACATTAGGAAGAAGCTCTAAGGGTAGCCAGGTGAGACCATTTGGCTTTTTGGAATTAATGATATAAAGCCAATTAAGTGGGTTAGGTTTATGATCAGTGTTTATAAAGCATCTAATTTAACAGTGCTTCATTCTTCTCTGGGTAAGCTTCTGCAAGTTCTTGCCACAGCAACAGAATTTTTAATTTCAGTGGTCTGGGATGGCTGGGATTTGCCTTCATTGCTTCACTTTAGAAACATCAGTTTAGGCAGGATTCCTGTACTGCTTTATAATGCAGGAAACAGGCTTAGAAGCATCAAAAAGGTTTAAACTGTTTATTATTCCTTATTTTAGCAACTGTATAAAGATCTCCCAAGTAGAGATAAACACAAGTTTCAGGCTCTCTCTTCAGGTCTAAACATTCAATTAACTGATTAGTTACTAATCAGTCTATCAGAAACATGGCTTTCACCAGCTGAGCAGTGAGTCTAAACACTGACAGGATCTTATAGGTATTTATTATTTGTGTGGAGTGAAGCAAGAGAAAGAAAAATATAATCTTACTGTACGAAATAATAGGTTTGTTATGTTCCTGTTGAAAATTGCACTGTGTGATAGACACACACACACACAGAGTGTTACAGAACCAGGGCCTCGGGCATATTCTCATTGACACACCTTCTTTTACATCGTGTTTGAAATTCCTGCTCATTTTAATAAAACTAAGCACTCAAACTGACCATATTTTTCTCCCAGCCAAAGAGTCACAGAATCAGAATTGTTTGGGTTAGAAGGGACTTTAAAAATCTTCCAGTTCCAACCTCTGCCACGGGCAGGGACAACTTCCACTAGACCAGGTTTTTCAGAACCCTGTCCAGACCTGCCTTGAACATTTTCAGGGATTTCCACTTCTTCTGATCATTGTTAAATCAGTTCTGTTGCTCAAACTGGTAACCAAAAATCTTCTCTCACCCAGCTCCCACACTGAGTTACTCTCCAATGTTCTTTCCCTCCCAGCAGCATGTAGATCTAAGGCATGTTCTTGACTTTGATTGCTAAAAGTGGTCTCCTCCTCCAATCGATTTCCAAGGGGTTTTTGCACTCACATTTCATTTTCACTGACTTACAGGCCACCTCTTCTCTTTTGATCCAAAACTCAACCACTGAAATTCACATTATTGATTGTGTCCATTTTCCATTCCCTACAGTTTTATTTTGCTATGACTTAGCGGGGTTTTTTTCATTCAACCTTTTTCCCCTGCTTTTAACAAATACACTTGAAGAAGTGAAGGTGGATTTTTTTTAAAACATTTTTTCTTTCTAATGAATTTTTGGTATGCAGTCTTCACAGATAGCTTTTGCTTTATGTAATGTCTCAGATATCTCTAAACAACTTCAAAATAGTGCCTTGAAGAATATCAACCGTTTTAAGAGGTGATTAAAAAGTGGAAAGTAGTACATAGAAATTTTTCTGCCTTGTTTTTCCATTTCAAATTTTCTGTTGTAGTCTCACTAAAGCTCTGAATTCACTTATATTTCAAAGAACTCAGTATTTATTTCCCACTGAAAGACTCCACTGAAAGAATAAGTATTTCTCTTATTCCACAGGAGAATTTAACAAAAATAATGTGATTGAATGTAATTTGAATAATCAAAATCAATTCTTAAATGTATGAAATCAAGAAAAGTTCGTTTGCAAGAAAGAGGTGCTGAAAATTTTGGGATCATTGTTTTCTTTAGAGTAACTTCATTTTTACTAGCATTTTTGGATTTATTTTGGGAGGGAGACAGCTAGCTATTTTTAGGAGGTCAGAAACCTACTTATAATTACTACCAGTAAAGCGATGCTTATAAGCATATAAATAAAGCAAATCATGCCTTACCAGACAGATGTACTTAAAATATATTAGACCAAATGTTGTCTTTTTAATTAAGAGAAAGGGAAAATGTGGCATCAGAAAGCTGCATTTTAGTCACTGAGTCCAAAGCCTACATTTTTAAAAGCTATCATTTTTTTATGATGCTAAAGAACAGTAGGATCATTAGTGCTGGAAAAGGCCTCCAAGATGATTGGAGCCAACCATGAGCCAGCACTGCCAAGCCCAACACTAAATCATGTCCCCAGGTGCCACATCTACACATTTTAACACAGCGTCTAAGGGACGTCCAAGTTCATCCATCCAGCTTTGCAATGCACACCTCTGTTTTATTAATGTTCCCAAAGAGGTCTCTGCTAGAGGTTTTCTGCTCAATTCCATGGGATTGGAAACCTCTTGGACTGTGATGTTGCAGTTAAAGTTTGATTGACTTCCTCAAGATGTTGACTTTCCATCAAAACATTGATGCAGGTGCAAAGTCATCACCAGTGACACATGCACAACCTTTAATTGAATCAAAGGGAAGTTGTGTCTTAGGCACAAGAGAATCCTCTCTTGGATTCTCATTGGCTTTGGGGTGGAACAAAACTGCAGAATAAAAAGGTGGTCTAAATTAGAAAAGGAAAAGAATGTTTCTTCAGGGGTCTTCTTCCCACGTGGCGCAGGTAGTGGAGAGACTTGGGTATTTCCAAGCCCTCTTTAAGAAATGACCTCTATTTCAATCTTGTTTAGTTTTGGTTCTTTTAGCAATTTGAGGGAAACATTTTGTGGATTCTCATCCATCCTCACAGATGAGAGAGAAACAAGAGAAAAAGAGGTATGAAAACCTTTTTTTCAACATCTTCAAAATAAAATACATTTTGCTCACTGAAATTAATATTTTAGCAATTGCTTTAAATATTTATAAGAAATAATGGCAAAATATATAAGAAGGAGATTAATATTTAACTTTGGAAAAATGAGCTTTGTTTCTTGATGATAAAAGGAATTCATTTATTTAACAAATATTTAAAGATGTTAATATCTGACATATTCAAGAATTACATGGTTCTGCGTATAATAAAGGGAATATATTTTGGTTTTCCTAATTTCTTCTTATTATTTTTTCCTGAAAAATTATTAATTCAGAAAAATAGTGTACATGTTGGCCCCACAATTAGAAGGGTCCCTTTAATTTGTGACACATGGCAGACAGGTGAGTCATGGGTCAAGCACAGATATTTTCAAGAATTTTGAGTGCTGACTTTTGCATCACAGACATATCCTGCTGAGGCAGGCATCCTAGACCAACCATTTAGTTAATTTACTATAGTTAACTATTTAGTTAACAGAAATAGGTTATTGAGGATATTATGTTGTTTCACCAAGAATTGACTCCATCTTTCAGATAAAATCAGTGGCACTGTAATAGTATTTTCCAGGGACATTTCATGAAATGACACCTCCCTTGACTTTCTGTTGAAACTTTCCAATATCCCAGAGGTCAAAGTGCTTTGGCTGGAATAGTTCAGTAAGTCCTACGAAGGGAGAAAGCTGTAGCAAAACAGTGCCCCACAAAAACTCATTCATGGGGAAAAGGCTGGTAAGAAAGCCACGAGATGTTTGGGCTCCACACGGGTGTGAGTTTCTAGTTAGAAACAAACGAAAGTCATACGTTGAGAGATAGCAGTCCTTTAATTTTCTTTATATTTTCCTGTCTCATTGCCTTTTCTGGCTCCCTGTTGCACCAGGACCAATTCTTTGCCCTGTAGCCAGAAACAAAATTCTGTCAAGTCGCTCCCCTTCACTGGCTGCTGTTCCTTTGGTGGGTCTATGAATAAAACACAGTCAATTGTGCACAGGACTGTGCTGAGCTCTGCTCCACTGTTCTAAACAGAAAAATTGGCACACATTCTGTCAGATGTAAAATGTAAAAAGAGCACCTGATTCTTAAGGATATGAAATAACTTTTCTTTAGGCTTCAGGGTCCTGATTAATTCTTTGTGATATGTAAAAAGTTCACACGTGTCCTTGAGGTGATATAAAAGTAGCCTAACTCTGATATTATATGCTATATAATTTGAGAAACAGAAGGTGACAATATAAAGAATAAAAAGGCTCCTAAAACCATGTAAGAGAGCTGCAAATAGGGATGTACAAGAAACCAGCACTGCCATTTTCAAACTACTAAAAGCTTCACCTTACGACATCCATTATTATTTTTTACATCATTTTCCTGTGGAAATAAAAAATATTCCTCAAAACCGGGCAGAACACTGATAACTAATTTTGCAGAAAACTCTGATCCAGATTGTGTTGCTCCTTGCAGGATAAAGTAACTTCTCTTTTCTTCTCCTCAAACCTTCCCTATGCTGTCAGTGTTTTCTTTGTGTCCCTTCTATAAAAAGAAGGAGACATGGTGTACATCCTGTGTTAAAGAGCAGGAGAACCTTACAGGTTTGTGATGTGGCTGATGCTCAAAAAAGATGAAAAGGTTTTTACTTTATCCAGCATCTCTAAATCTGGCTAACGCTTTTTAAGGAGTGGGACCATCCACTGGCGTGCTCATGGATGCACTGGAGGTGAGATTCCTCAGTGCCACAGCTGTATGCCTCAAACACCACAGATTGCATTTCCCCCATGTACTCAGAACAGAATTATGTGTTAGCATCAGAAAATAAACTGTACTGAAGGTAACCATGGTGACACTAACACAGATGCACTGTGGATGGTGCATGCTACAACATGGGAATCTAAAAGGAAAGAGGTAAATGCTCTGAATTTCCTCTTGGCCTGAGCAGCTTCAAGCAAGGAGACCTGGACCCAGGAACCAAATTTGGACACATGTCACCTCATCCTCCTGAAGACCACTAGAGCAACAATTCTCCTTCACTCTTTCAATTTTCCCTGGGGACGTGTGATACAAGCAGCTGTAATTTGACAGTCACGAGTTTTAATTATACAGGGGCATCAACACAGTCTTTGCTTTAAGTAAAGCTCTATATTGAAGTTCCCCTATTCACTGATTCAGAATAGGGTATGGGCAAAATAAAGGCAATATGAATAATCAGGGACATTGTTGTTGAGAAATCCAGTGGCAAAACACAGTATGGCTCAGTAGAAGGACAAGATCATATGTATAAAGGCTACAGTGTGAAAGATGTAAGAAATCCATGGTATTCCTGCAACAAATACATAATCTCTTAGAAGAACAGAGAGTGAATTTAGGAACTGGTTCTGGCTGAGAGCATTTTGGTTGACCAACACTTACTGTAGATAATGCCTTGCTAATAGCAAACCCTGTCTATCCAAGCCCATGTGGGGCTGCCATATGTCCAGCAGGATCTGTACATGCCATGTTTTTCTCTCTCGATCTGTAAGTGTTTTGGCTAGTTCTCTGGGATTTCCAGGCATCTGGCACCTCATATGGGCAAGCAGGCCCAGCTGAGCTGCTGATATCGAGGCTCTGAATGTGTATACATCAATCCTAAAGCACATGTCTAGTAAAACCCTGATGGAAATATGACAGATCTAGACTGTGTGGGTCTCTTCTTCTGTGAGCTGCCTCAGTTAAGAAAACAGGCGGTAGCTGAAGTAAAAGCAAAATACGGCCTTCATGGAAGACAATTCAGGAATATGCCACTGGTGGGGTTTGCCAAGGCAAGCACTGTGGAGAACAAGGGTAGGTGGAAAGAGTTAATGCACCTGAGCTGTGCAGGTCCCAGGCAGCGCAGGGAGCTGCCACAAGTAGAAGAATCAAAGACATGGAGTGCATTCAGGCAGAGAAACCAGGGTCTACTGCTGAGAAGATAACTGCTGTTACACAGCCCTGTGTTCTCAGGGGTGGGATAGCACACGAGAGGAAGGATGGGCAAATGCTGCCTGTGGACCACATGCAGCTCGAGGGCAGTTCAAGTACATCTTCCGTGTTCCAGCTATGAATTGATCTCTGCAGGATGCAACTGGCACAAGGGGAGACACTACCAAATAATGCAGATACCCAGATGAAGCAAAACCACAGGAACTACTGAGACTCACAGAGCTGAATTACACCTAGATTTCACAGCATATTCAGGTCATCCTGGTGGCAATTCTGAAAAGGTTTTCTTGCCTGCCAGCTCTGAACTGGTCTGTGTGATGCCCTTCCCTTTATTTCTCCAAGGGGTGTTATGTACCTTGTGGCAGAGATTTTGGGTTGCAGCTGATGGAGCCAGGAATGTTGGACACTGCAGTGGCAGAAGACACTCTTTTGCTGAACTCAAAAGCAAATCAAATGCAAAACAAGCAGCAGAGAAGCCCTGTGAGTTGCTCTTGAATGACTTAAAGGCTTAAGGAGTTTAGCAGGAATAACACAACCTCCTTTGGAGGCAGTAATGTGGAATAATAAAAACAGTAGTGCTTAAGGCTGTGTAACAGTCTGTACACAAGAGAATTACCCAGATAATTCAAAATTGACACTGAGGCGTAAGCAGGCTGCAGACCAAAGGCAGAAGACAAGGAAATATTTGCTTAAAGCACAACACCATCAGTGACAGCATCAGTAAAGTGAAAGTGAGTTATGTAGTTACTGCTTTAGAAAAAAAAGAAAGCATTAAGCTGCACTATATAAAGGGAAAAACAATAAAGCTGTTAAAAGCACTAGTCTCCCAAGAAAATAAGCAGCTGAAAAAAAAGAAGGCAAAGAATTTATTATAATAAAAATGCCAAAATAATGGAACTGTTCACACAGTACTCCATTATAAAAGTGTTTGTCACAGAGTCCATGGCATCCTGAAATCATAAGTAAAAAGGACGAATAACACAGGTTTGAGGCAATAAAGGGAGAGAAGAGACAGTGATTTGAGTGAATTGCCGGCAATTACGGACTGGTTCAATAAATTATATCAAATCTGATTGTGAAAACACACGTGCTAAAGCCACAGATGCGACATATTGTAGCTGGGATCCCAGAGGCTTTTCACAGCACCCACTGAGGGGAGTGACAAAAGACAGCTGAATTCGTAAAGGCAGCTGCAATCTCTAGCAGACAGCATCATCTCACCTGTACCACAGATGCTTTAAGATGGAAACTCCTGGTGGGACAGCTCTGACGTTTCCTAATGCTGCTACTAAGTGGAGAAGCAATGACATTATGAGATGGTGTGAGGAAATGAAAACAACCACAAGCAAAGATGGAAAACCATTTCAGCCCCGCTTCCGAGCCTTTCCCCGGAGGTTTGCAGCATTAGCTACTCTGAAAAGAGCACGCCAGTTTAGGAAGCCACTAAAGCAGTAATAGAAATAATAATAACAGCAGTAACAGCCTGCTTTATGTGCCCTCTCTGTGCAGACCTTCAGTCCTGACAAACCAAGGCAACACAGGAATGAGATTTTGAAATATGCTGCCAAGGCTACGAAGGAAAAAACAAGCTGAAGATACCAACACAGTGAATGTGGAAGGAGTTTTGGGACCTTAGGGGAATCAAAGTAATAAAAAAAAATAATATTACAGGAATTTCACATTGTTTATGGGGGGGGAGCAAAAGGAAACCAATCACACAGTGATTTGGAAACACTGTTACAGTGGAGACTGCAGGGCAACTAAGGCTGATAGAGCATTTCATTATGAAACATGATTTTAGTATTAAATATCCCATCTAGCTGTGAGATAGTTGTCAACCAAGAGCAGTTTATTGGTAAAAATGAATCAACTCACAGCCATTCTCGTTTGTGAGGAATATGCCAATTTGAGTTCCGGGAGGTCACCCGGCTGGGCTGTGCATTGCAGCAGTGAGGGAAGGGCTGGGCTGGATGCAGGCTGAGCTGAAGGATGCTGTGGGTCAGAAATACCCACTTAATCACTGTTCTTTAGTGCAACTCACCCTGCATGGCAATTTCCCAGCCTGTGGGCAAAGCAGGGAACAGACTCTTTGTGGACTCATTTCACCCCTTCTCTTTCCCAGAATCTAAGGACAAGTCTCTTTCTCTCTCCCCTTTTTTTTTTTCCTTTCTCTACCCTGCTTCTCATTTTTAAAGTACCATTTTTAATATTGTTATTTGGTCAGGAATTTCCTTTTTCATGAAATGCTTCAATATTTTAGAGGGGGTTAAATAACTACACATCACTGCAGATCTGGACTTGCATTTGCATGATGCTCCATATTTTGAATTTTAGTTACAGATGGCATAGCTTTATTTTATTACAAGCTTTATTATTTATTCCATCGGCTATTTTTCAGAGAAGGGCAGTGAATATCCCTCTAGATTTTTGGTCACTCAAAAGCAACTTAAGGGTCTTCCAAGAACTGAGACTAGAGATACAACTATCAGTACTGAAAGTATTGATTCCTCACTTGTACCAATGAACTTTTAGCCATAAATATTCTTTGAGTGACCAGGCCATGAGGTAACTGAAGTTGCATACCCTTCATGCAAAAGGTCTTATTTGCTTAAAAATCAGTCCTTATCTGCATTGCTACCAGGAGTCTGCTTAGTCAGGCTCTAAATATTACAGTATAGTCATAATCTAATGATGGACTAAATGCTATTGTTAAGTCAAGTCTGAGTCTTGTCAGGGATTACAGATTTTAGAATAGTGGAGTGCTAAAATTCACTGTAGCTAATCAAGGTTCTGAGTGGAAGTTTCATATGGAAAATACTGATTGAAGCATATTACGAAAGTAAGATTGCCACCACTTTTTTATATCACAGTATTTTAAGTACTATTTTATGAAAAATCTATGTTTTATTTGTCTGATCACTTCTCAATGGCTCCACAGCATGAACTTGACTGCATTTCAGATTTCGCTTATATTTTTTAGATTTTTTACTTTTCCCTTTAAACATATTTAACCCTAAACCAGCAAATGGATCCAACTTTCAGTGGGAATTTCAAAAACATAACTCTTCTTATACAGGACCTGAGAAGAAAAACGTGGATGAGTTTCATTCACAACACTGATCAATCAGATGAAACACACACTCCACAAATCCATTGACTTTTCTAACAGCTGCAACAAAGTCATTAAAATAGCTGAAATTTATTTAGGAAATTAAGAACTTTGGAGACGTTGGTGTGTATTTATGAGTGTGAGTCCTTGTTGTTGTAGATGTAGACAGATATAGATAAAATTTTTTCCACATACTTTAGAGCCAAGTTCCCAGTCCAACCAAACATCCCTGTGGTTGCAAGCACACAGGACTGACCTACTTTGTTGTAGTTGAGCAGGCAGCACATCCCACTAATGAACAAACTGCTGGGATTCTGTCTGCTTGTGGTTTGTGAAAAGGACTTCCAAACACTATTTTCTTCTTTGATCTCTTGTTCCTTTCCAACACCACCTCTGCCATATGTTTTTCTTTTTCTTTTTCATTATTTTTTCCTTTTTCATTTCCTTACTTTCCTGTTATGCCCTGTATGTTCTCCAGGTCCTTGTTATTTTTTTGTTGTATTTTTTTCTTTTTTTATCCTTTTTTTTTTTTTTTCAAATACACCATGGGCAGTCATTTTGCATGCAGACTTCCCAGTGAAAATGCACTAATTAGGAGTGAAAATATAGCAAGAACAGTTTGACAAAAATGGTGATGGATAAATACCTTTCTTGACACACATTCTCAGCTTACCTTCACTGAATCAAAGGCTGGATTCAGACAGTTTCCAAGAAGAGCTTTCTATACCTCTGGGTTTCCTCATTTGGCCTCATCCAGTCAAACTTTAACAAAACTCTAAAAGTAGAAATAAAGGGAAATTATTTCAGAATATTTTAACAGATGGACATTGGCTTACTTTCAGGAACACCAATACGATCGCAGTGACTTCTTATCAAATTTGTGTCCATTTGCACCCTTCTGAACAGGACAGGGTTTTCCAGAGTTGTTTTCTAATGAGGCACGTAATTGTGACCTGTGCCATTTTCCTGGAATCTGAGGTTCGCTGTTGCACTGAGAGGGCAGCAGTACTGAAATGGCAGAACAGCTTTGTTGCTCGGGTAAGTTTATCTGCAGAATTTGTGTTGCTCCAAACCCTTCATGGAGCGCCTGTCTCCACGGGCAGGTACCCAGTTTTACTTAATTATTTAATTATTTGTTATTTACTTAATTTTCTGATGTTCTTTTGTCTATTTAGTGAAAGAACATAAAGATCAGTGCACAGAAGTCATCTCAGGCCTTTAGTATCTGATTCAACTTCAGCAGTGTCACTTGTCTCTTCCCTGGGGAGAGAAGGATAAGGGGAAGATCCTCTTGGATAAGTACTTTAGTTTAGGTGCAATCAGTCTGGATCTTGCTGTTCCCATTGTTTATTTTCCCCATGGAGTTTCCTGCCACTCTCTTCAACCTCAATGTTCAGCCTTTCATGCCTTTCTAGCATTTACAAAGGAACTCAGAAAACTTTATGTTGCATTGTGAGTAATCTGATTAATAATGGAAAAAGAAGATGTTCAGAACAGAAATTTCATTTAAAATACCTTCCTTTTTCCACAGCATTTTCCAAGAGATACTTTAAATTTAAGAAAATCTGGACTAGATTGGAATTCTAGAATGGAATAAACAATAATATAAAGCTGCTTGAAAGATTTAAAGCACAGCAAATGCTTTTGAAGTTTTAGATAAAGGCAGGAGTTTTATGAGTGATTTGCAGCAAATAATTCTATTTGACGAATTTTGCTGTCTTTCCTATTGGTGTTCTGTGAATATTTACTCATTATGTGAAATTATTCACAAACTACTTTTGTGAATAATTCTTGGTTTGCAGATGTCTTACAAAAAGTTCATAGAGATATTTGTCATTTTTCTCTTTTTTTGATGAGGTTTGTAAGCATGGAGCATTGTTTCTATTACTTAGCAGTTTGATTTATATAGCAAAGTAACACAGCAGGAATTGCAGAGTTTCCATTATGCTATCTGAAATCCATTTTAGTGAATTCAGAGAATATTGAAGCTTGAATGTTTTGATGGGTAGAATTCTCATCAGTAATAACTGAGCTCATACATCTCTGCAGGAAAAGAGAATATGGGAGAATAACATGCTCTGACAGACTCTGAATCCAGGGCAGGTGGGTGACTCTTGAGTTCCCTCCTAAACTAAATTATTTTACGATCCTAGCAATGAATGCTTTCAAACCCAAATGAGCCCATTCATATTCCCTATTATCCTTTACTGAAATGAGAGGTGGATTCATCTCTGCACTGCCAGGCATCAAAGAATTAGGGATTGTGTCTGAATTCATCATCTATTTTCTCTCTAGAATAGAGATTTATTTCTTTCACCTGTCTCAGACCTTTTGTGAAAGTGTGTAGAATTTACACTTTTGGGGTACCTGCAATATTCTACTGACTGACAAGGGAACCTATCTATTATCTGCCTTTCAGCTATGGGACAGCCACAGCTTCTCTGGACAACCTGTGCCAGAACCTTGCCACCCTCACATGAAAGAATTTCTTCCTAATATCCAATCTAAACTTACCCTTTTTCAGTTTAAAGCCATTCCTGTTATGGCTGCACTTTTCCAAGAAAGATCAAACTGGAACAAGAGGAGAGATTGGGATAAGGAGGGAGATGTAGAATTAGCTTCCAAAATTTATTAAATATCTAACTGGCTTGACAGAAAAGAAATTAAGAAATTAGAAATACATGCATGGAAGAGAGAGATAAAAACAAGGAGTGTGAAAACTGCTTAAGTGAAAGGACAATGTCAGAAGATGGACTAGTGGGGGTTGAATGAATGTATAATCCACATGCGAATATGAAAGGATGGAAACTAGAAATATTTTGTAGTAAGTGGAGAAAGGAGATTGAATTTGGACCTGAAGTTGTAAAAAGCCTGACTAGTTTCATGAAAGGCATTGTATCATTTGATGGTGTAATTATTACCTTTCAGTCCTGTGTTTCCCTCAACCCTGGGGAGCTTTTTTGTTGGTTTTGTAGGGTTTTTTGTTTGCTGGGTTTTTTTACTTGTTTTATTTTAAAGGACAGACTGAGAGTCAAAAAAGTGAGGTCACACTTTTCTCTGGAAGTCATGCTGGAATTGAGGACTGCAAACTGAGCAATAATTATTCACTCATGAAAGCGTGTTCTACTCCAGATTTCTCCTGTTCCTCACTAAATTTCATACTCACAAGCTTTTACCAGAACATTTCACCCACGGAACAGCTGCTCAATTGTTAGAGGAGAAATGCACTCGAGGAACTCTGAAAGACCCGTTTCATTCTCATGAATACTGTGTATGTTCAGGAACCACCAGCACTCAGGGGAATACCAACTTTCTATAACAGAGAAAGGGACATCTTCCTGTTTTAATACCTCCAAGGGTTATTTTAAGTATTCCAGACATCTATCTTGTGAACAGAACTCCTTTTCAAATACTACTTTACGAGGAAAGGTACCTCATGCAGGCAAAAAAATTTCCTTGCTTATGCTTTTATTATTCTTCTTCAACTATTAACAGTTGCTGATGATGGCTTAATTAAATCTTCTCCAAGCAACAAGTATCTCATCTATTTTGCTGTTCATTGCTTTTGCATTGTAAAGGAGAATAACTCAAGCATAGCATGGACCTGAAGTTCCCTCAGCTGTGTGTCTCAGAGTGCAGGTTTTGCTGGCCTTTCACTCCGTGTGGATGGAGGAAGGAGATTTTCTCCTCCCATCACAGTTATCACTGAGGGAGATAGGATTTCATTTCCTGGGGGTGTAAATCCATCAGGTAACCCAGGTTATCATTCTGCTTTTAATTTGGCCACCTTTCCTATTTCCAGATTCCTGTTCCAGCATCCTGGTAACATGAGGACAGAGATTCCGATCAGATTTCAGTGTTCATTTCTTGTTTTCCTGCCATTCCTCTCTGTTCAGGGTGGCCATGCAGGCTAATTTATTCCAACAGCTGATTTTCTAGCTGTGTCCCCCCACCCCATAATTCCCCAGGGAAGGAATTATTATAACACCTTACTGATTACACCCACTCTTCAGACCATTGCCTGGGAAAGAAAGTCACGGCAATGTGGCTTTAGCAGTCAGGGGACAAAACTCCACACACTGGATTAAGTTTCACCAGGATATTACTGATCCAGACTAATGGTTCAGTGCAGAGAGAATGGAAGTGTGAGCTGTGTGTCAGAGCCACAGCAGCTTCACAGGCTACTCCTAAGGATACTCCTGAGCCATTTATATGTTTTTCCCTGCTCTGCTTAAACCCCGATCTGGTTGCAAAAGGAAGTCCTTTGGGGCATAACAAAAATAAACTGGTAGATGTGGTGATGAAGAACTGCATGACAAGCAGGCAATCACTGCTCCCAACTTTGCTCTGCTGTCAGAGCAATTTCTCATGGTCTTTCTGTCCGTGAGCTTCGTTCCAGCTTTCCCAGCAGCCATCCAGGCACTTAATGCGGGTCTTCAAGCTGCACTGCACTTGGACACAATGTGTGTTGCTAATAATCTAAAGTGACAAGACAGCGCAAGAGCTTTTGTTTAAAAAAACTTATTAGCTGAATTTAATAAATTGAAAAGGAGCCTTTTTAACTGCCCAAGGAATGTCCAAACCTCATTTACTTTCTGTGGACTCTAAGTGGAAATTTTAATTAGAAATCGGGTATGTCATATGCTGTTTAGGTGATGCGAGGCTTTTTATGTTTTATTTTTTTATTTAAGGAATTCAGCCCCTGGGGAGCTATCAGTTATTAGGTATTTTCAGTTAAGTGGTTTTTTTTGGTTTTTTTTACTGTCTTGTGATAATCAGTGGGGACAATTTTTGACTATATATTCAAAACAACTTTGAAACTTTCTCTTTGTGTAAATGATGTCACTGTATGTACAGCGAGGCTGTACTTCTGCAGATCAGGTTTCTGCTGCGTGGAACCATCAACA
Organism: Edolisoma coerulescens; assembly: GCA_013397115.1. NCBI lineage: Eukaryota > Metazoa > Chordata > Aves > Passeriformes > Campephagidae > Edolisoma > Edolisoma coerulescens. The sequence continues at coordinate 31,926 of VWZW01007759.1, read as the reverse complement.
AAAAAAAAAATTATCCTTCTTTTATTTCACTACAGAACAAAAGCTCAGCCATTTCCCCAAAATGTAGGATTTCTTTTGGCTTTTCCTATAGTTACTTAATGCTCTTCACAGGAGGTGCAGCTCTAATTCCATGTAAAGCTGTGCTAAGGCAGAACTGCAGGGCTGAAAAAAATTGAAGATACTGTGTAAACTTTTCATTGATGACTTTACCTTATCAAACTTGGGACCTCGTGGGCAGGAGAGGGGTCAGGCAACCTCAGTACTACTGGGATGGAGGTTTTGAGAGGGAGAGGAGAGGGTTGCATGTCAGGACTTCTCCAGCTGGAAACATCTGATTTGATATAATAACAAGGACAAATGATAAGAGGCCTCCCTTTTCAGTGATGGCTGAGACATAACAATAGAAATATCTGTGGAGCTGCGTGCAACTCAAGATGCGGAATGTCTGTGTGTCTGATTCTTTCCTGATTGCTTTTCTAGCACAAGTAGAGGCTCATTTCCCACAGAAGTTCTTCCTTCAAATTCCATCCTACAACGCTAAATATTTGAAGATATCAAGAACTTTTTTGATGACCCTTTTCAGCTGATCTTAGTTTCCTGTCTCAATTTTTTGCTTTGACATTCCTATCTCCCTTTCTCTCTGTAGGGAATTCTCACTTTCTTTTTCACCAGCAGTCACCTAAAGACTACCAAGTTATTTTATTCAGTTGGGCAAGATTCTTAATGTACCTGAGCAGGGTCATACCAAAATAACTTCTGTACTGGTTGGGCAGAATATGCAAAGAAAGTAAACCTTCATTATCAACTCTTTTATAAACTTGTTCTATGAAAGCTGTGACATTTTAATTGGTTCGTGTTTAAGTTAAGAAATGAAAATATATTTTCATCTTCTTTTCATCAAAGAAGGAGATGCTGTCCTCATCTCTGAATGCACAGGGAATGATGTGAAGAACCCAGTAATTTCATAGCCCAATTGTTCCTCCAATTTAGGATCCTTCCCTGGGTTTCTGATCTGCTGTGTCGACTTCTTTACTTTACAAAAATATCACAGATAAGGTTTACAGGCAGTGTGAGGGTTTAAATGGGAAAGCTAAAATGAGATTTATGGAGTCTCCTCAACTGAGCAGCCAGAATACAAATTAATATTCACTGACTGTTACACAGATTTCTCAAAACAAGAACATTTTGTAATCTCTGTTTCCGTGTTTTCTCCAAAATTATTAAAATATATAGCTACATTTTGCTGCCAGTCAGACCCTGATGCTGTTAGCAAGGAAATCCTTTGCTTGACGTACCTGGTAGTACACAGACTTTTTAATATGTGTATAACTGGTGTGTTGCTTATTTAACAGGTTTCAATTTACATTTTCATATCAAGAACCAATTTTGTGCCACCATCCTGGACAGGAGCTGGAAAAGTCTGTACTGAGGTTTCTCCTACTGATGTAGGAGCCTGGCTCCTGCTGCCCTTGCATATAAAATCTCCTAAAAGAGTTCAGTGCAGACTCACATCCAAACATCTCCAAAAACCTGTTTTGGAGCCAGGCTCACTTGCTTTTTTCAGGAAGGCAGTGTGAAGCAGGAGGGGAAATCCCTGATTATGAACACGTGCCAAGTTTGGCTGTGGATGGGACTGTGGCAGATTCAACCTCTTGCAAGTTTTATAGATATCCCTTAGAAATCTCCGTGATCACAGCTGTAAAGTCCACTAAAAGGCCAAAAAACAGGTAGAAATGGTCACGTAATCAGTAATGCATATTTAATTCGTAAAGCAATTAATTCAATAACAGCTAATATCTGACTAGAACACTGACTCTGCACCTATCCCTAACTAACTGCATTTTCCCCTTAGAAATTCTAACAGAGCTTTGGATACATGGTTACATACTTACCTTGTGTGCCATTTAGTATAAATAAGGAATTTTTTTTGTTTATGTGAGCTCTTTAGCTAATGTAAGAATGCTGAAAAATAAAAATAACTGAGCTTTTCTTCTCAAGGCCCAATAATAATGATGAAGAGGAGAGGGGACTATTTAGGAGTATCCTGCCAGGACAGCAGTTATTAAAATAACATTGTAATGTCTCCATTAGACTTCTAGAATGAAAATAAAACTCCTTTATTTTTTCCTTTTTT